>PVHX01006271.1:14385-102660 GCA_004024805.1 Geosciurus inauris
CTCAAGCCTGTAATCCCAGCACTTAGGGAGGCTGAGACAGGAGAATCGCGAGTTCAAAGCCAGCCTCAGCAATGGCGAGGTGCTAAGCAACTCAGTGAGACCCTGTCTCTACATAAAACACAAAATAGGGCTGGGGATGTGGCTCAGTGGTCGAGTACCTCTGAGTTCAATCCCCAGTACCAAAAAAAAAAAAAAAAAACAAAGCTAAAGGATTGCTAAGAGGGAAATAGCTTCATTACATGAATTAAAAGACAGAAAACATGAATGTAAGTGAGATAAATCAAACCTAAGATTTCTGTTTCTACCACATGACATTGACCATATCCTGCAGGATCTTGTTATTATTAAGGAGAGTAAAGCATATTTACATTAATCAATTGGCAAATGGTAAAATGTTTGTTGAATATAACCCATTAGTTCTAATTCAGTGAACATCAATGATGGTAAAAACTGATGTGAAGCACTTTGCATAAACCAACCTTAATCTTCATATAGGCCTGGCAACTTTGGCAAATAAGTAAATAGAAGTGCAGAGATTTTAAATACCACCTACAACATGGTGGGGTCAACTTGCAGCTCAAGTTTTGTGCTGATGTGGTTTTTTGCTGTTGTTGTTTTTTTATTTTGTTTTTGGTACTGGGGATTAAACTCAGGGTACTAAGTTCAATCGAACACTGAGCCACATCTCCAGCCTTATTTTGTGTTTTATTTAGAGACAGGGTCTCACTGAATTGCTTAGCACCTTGCCGTTCCTGAAGCTGGCTTTGAACTCGTGATTCTCCTGTCTCAGCCTCCCAAAGTACTGGGATTACAGGCATGCACCACTGCGCTCGTGTGATGTGTGTTTTTTCTGTGCTATTACAACACATTGTCTCCTGCTGGACTGTCATTCCAAAGGACATGGGTGTCAATACACAGATGTGAGTGGTCAGGGAGCAGAGCCCATAATGCCATGGTTACTATAGAAGGTTTCATGGTGCAATGGGCCTCAAAAGACTGCTAAACTGTGTGTGGTGGTTCATGCCTGCAATCCCAGTGGTTTGGGAGTTTGAGGCAGGAAGATTGCAAATTCAAAGCCAGCTTCAGGAACTTAGCAAGACCCTGAGCAACTTAGTGACACCCTGTCTCAAAATTAAAAATAAATAGATAAATAAATAAATATGGGCTGGAGATGTGGCTGTGTGGTTAAGCACCCCTGGTTCAATCCCTGGTACTCCCCACCCCTAAAAGACTGCTAGAAGCTGGAGAGTTAACAAGAGGTACAGTAGAAACAAATGATAGCACTGAGTCTGTAAACTTTCATGACTTCAGTTTCCTCTCTGGAAGTCCAATGCTAATGTTTGCTTTAGGAGGTAATGGGAGAGTAAATCAGATAATATAAATGTAATCTTAAGAACTTTTTTTTATTACTCCAGAAATGACATTTGCAAATGCTCTAAATGCCTATAAGAAAAGTGACTTGGAAATGCACAAGGCCATTGTCATCCTTGGATCTGGGATCACAGGAGCAGAAAGGAGGATGTGTATGCAGAAGGTATCAAAGCAAAGGGAACAATGTTGCAGCTGTTCTGCAGGAGTATATTTGAAAACTTGACATTTCAAAATATATACCTAATTTTACTTGAAGCAAATGCCAGAAGCTGAGGAATGTTAAGAACGCTTCAAACCCGGCATGGCGGTGCACGACTGTAATCCCAGCACTTTGGGAGGCTGAGAGAGTAGGGTCACCAGTTTAAAACCAGCCTCAGCAACAGTGTGGTGCTAAGGAACTCAATGAGACCCTGTTTCTAAATAAAACATAAAATAGGGCTGGGGATGTGGCTCAGTGACCCAGTATCGCTGAGTTCAATCCTTGGTACTGCCCCCCCCCCCCAAAAGAAAATAAGAACATTTCAAAAGGAAAAAAAATAACCACCTTTACAGTGTTAAATATCTTGTGTTTTGTTTTAAAAGAAATATGGACTCAAATTTCTAAACTTCAGCCAAAAAGAATCCTCACTATCAATCAAGGACTAAATAGTGTGAGATAGGATTGCTAGGATTGATGGGAAAAATGATGTCAATAAAATATTCTGGGAGTCTAATTTTATAGTTGGCAGTGGCCTTTCATGCTCACATGCAAAAGCACACACAAACACACACTCCTAACCTCTCTCCTACTACATATCATTAAGCCATTTTACAGATTAAATTGGAAGGTGTATATGTGAAGGCACCTGACATCACATGACTGTTATGCCAAGGTCCTCAATTATTATGACTTTAATTGTACTGTTGGAGAAACTGAATCAAATAATTTAAGCATCTTTCTTTCTCTCTCTCTCTCCCTTTCTTTTCTTTTCCCTTTTTTTTTTTTTTTTTACAAGATTTTAAACCTGGGAAGAGGAATGAATTGAGACTCAAATCTATTGTGCAGAGTTTAAAACCACCCAGTGATGGTTTCCTAGGTAAATTCACTCTCCCCCTCTCCTAGAAAATGACCTCATGTAATCTTTCTTTGTATCTCCAGTACTCCTTCCTCACCCCCACACTTAGCTGATGACTTTCTTATTTTTAGTACAAACCAGAAGCAGACTAGAACTACATCATGAATACCCCCAAAGCTACTACCCAGCCTGCACCTTTGCACATAGGCTGTCTTTCCCCCAGGGTAGAGAGCAGAGCCAAATATTTGCTTACTATAAGAAGTAGGGCCAGTCTCTCCACCTGCGTGACTTATCTTAAAATTTCTGCCCACTCTTTCCTTCTGTAGTGACCCCTTTCTTCATAAGATTTCTTTCTCCTGCGTCATTCATATTGGCTTGCAAACATGCCCTAATAATTCTCACTATAAAACAAAGAACAAACAAAAAGCAAGCAAACAATACTGAGCTAGATCCTGCATCCCTTAATAGCTTCTGCCCCTTCTCTGCTTCCCTAATACCATACCCTGATCATTTTCCTGTTCCTTCACTGTCTCTCTTAAATTTTCCTGGCTCCATGATGCCTGATTCTGATTGTTAGAGGACACAGGACTCTCTATCATGTATCCCAGGATCTTCAGGCCCAGAGAAAGAACTCTTTCTAGTTGACTAGTTAAGCCTGTGGCTCTAACTTCCACTGATACGTTCAGTGACTACCTCATCTGTACATCTAAGCTTCTAGCAAGTCTGCTTGCAGATCTGGCTCCCCACCTCCCCTGCTGTTGAGCAGATAGCTCAAACTACAAAATTAGAGCAAACCTTGCCCACTCCACCCCTGCTCCCAACAAATCCATTACTGCTCAACACTTACCATCTCCGTAAATGGCACATCTGTATGGTGTTCCTCCCTAAGCATTCAGAATTGATGCTCTCCCTAGGCCCCCTTGGCTTGCATACCCCAGAGGTAGCCCATGAGTCTTTCCCTTTAGTTCTGTCCCAATGGAATCATTTTTTATTTTCTTCACTGCTCTCATCCAAGCCACAGCGTCTTTCTTAGCCACAGCAATGACTCTCTAACTAGGGCCACTACTTCCACTCATTCAGCCTATGGTCTGATCTCTCGAGTTTGATGTGCTTGTTCTAAAAGATAAAACACTTCACTCCTCTCCCCAGGTAAAACATTGTGCTGGTGGCCTATTCAAATGCCAAATGTCCTTCCCAGTCCCACATGATGTCTATGTGATTTGTGGCTCCCTGGAATCTCCACCATTCACTCTGCCATGTGCACTTGCTTCCAGTCACCTGGCTATTTCAGACTGTCATCTGTCCCTAAACACACCACCTAGTTCCCACATCAGGTTCTCTTCATGTCATGTTCCATCTGGGCAGCGTTTATGTCCCTCAGGTCCTTCGTCATGGTTGTCTGCTCTGAGCCATCAGGTCTCAGCTCAAATGTCACCTTCTCTGAGATCCCAGCCCTCTTTCCCCAAAGGAAATGTCACTTTCTCCATATTCCAAGTTGTTTTTAATACATGGTATAACAGTTGACTTTTTGTATGACATATATCATTATCTAAAATTATTTGTTCATTTGGGGATGTGTGTTTCCTTTTTCTCTTTCTAGCAGAACATGAATCTCCTGGAGGCACAGGCTCTGTTTTGATTGCTGCCCTATCCCCAGAATTACAACAGTGCCTTGCACTTAGTTCATTCTCAGAGAACATTTACTGACTGACTGTTGACTCAAAAAACCGCTTCAGAAGGGAGCAGAGGAGAAAGATTTATTAGATGTAGTCTTTATTATAAATTTGGAAAGAGATGATATAAGCCCATGGAAAGAAAAACAGTGAGCAGTACCAGAGTATGTAATTTAGTGCTAACGCACATGAAATATATCTTAAGTGCTGTAAGGAATATGTTTATTTGTTGGAAATCAAAATGGGCTAAGTCCAGGGTCCTATGATTACCAGAGAATTACAGAAATTATCTGTCTCTCTATAGCATAATATGACGGTATTATACTCCACAGTACCTCAAGGACAAATTCAATAAAAATTGGTCACCATAGTAAAAAATTATGAGTATTAGAGAAAGAGAAACTTGGCTTTGAACTTCAGCCCAGCCATGTTTAGTTTGTATTTAAAGATATTCTCTTCACTTTCCTTTTCTCACAAAATTGCTTTTAGGATTAAATAAGATGCTATGCAAAAATAGTCCTTGCCACGAGGTCAGTCTCTTTTTCTTCTTTTCTGGGGATTGTACCCAGGGGTACTCTACCACTGAACAACATCCCCAGCCCTTTCTATTTTATTTTGAAATAGATCTGCACTAAATTTCCCAGGTTGACCTGGAACTTGTAATCCTTCTGCCTTAGTCTCCTGAAATATTAGGATCATAGGCTCAGTCTCAAAAATTATGCTAACAACATCCGTAAGAATATCTTTAAATATAAACTATATATGAAATATCTATTCATTGGAATAGCAAATAAACAATAGGAAGAGCTCTGGATATACAAAGGAAATTAACTGTATTTATAATGATAAAAATTATTTTTAAGAAAAAGGATTCAATAAATATAAGGCAAAAAGAGATGGTAACTCAGATCTTAATTCTAATTCTGACACAAGTGTAATCTTAAGGAAAGAAGATTCTGTAACCAATGTATCAGAAACTTGTGTTTCAACTATAACCTCTTAGACCATCTCTTGTCCCTGAATATCCTATCTGTTTCTACCCAACAGTTTCACCATGGTTTACCCTTAGGAAGTTGCAGTTACCATAAGTAGGAGCAGAGTCCCAGGTCTGGATGCAGTATAGTCTTGCGAGTATGGTGTTCTCAGGGCAACCAGTAGTAGGCCATTGCCAGATCTAACAGAGGAGGCCACACCTATGTTAATGGTAAGTTAGCAGTAACTGGAGGGAGTTGAAGATTTATGTCTAAATAGAAATATATATATATACACATACTATATATATGTATATACACATGTATATACATATATATATATATATATATACATATATATACACAGAGATATTTATAGCAGCTGTATTGATGATTAACCAGAGTTGGAAGCAACCAGTATGTCCTTCAGGAAACAAATATATAAATAAACTATGGTGCATCCAGGCAATAGAATATTGTAATATTTAGCACAAAAGAAATGATTAAAAAGAACAAACACACATTTATGGTAAGAACCACAAATGCATGTGACTACATTAAAGAAGCCAATCTATATACTGTATCATTTTTACTATATACTTTCCAGATAAGGCAAAGCTATAGAGACAGTAAAACTAGGGAATCAATGGCTACCAGGAGTTGGAGAGGATGGAGAGATGTAGAGGTGAAACGCAGGGGATTTCTAGGGTAGTGAAATTACTCTACATAGTACTATAGTGACAGATATATGCCATTATATAATTGTCCAAACCCATAGGATGTATAGCACCAAGAGTGAAGTCTAATATAAAATATGGAATCTAAATGATAATGACATATCAATGCTCATTCGTTAGTAGTTTAAATGCATAACTCTGGTGGGAGATGCTAATAACAGGGGAGGTTGTGCATGTGACAGGGCCAGTGACCTATTGCAAATCTCTGTATCTTCTGCTCAATTTTGTTTTGAACCTAAAACTGCACTAAAACATAAAGTCTATTAAAAAGAATTAGTGGCTGCCAGTTTTCAAAGTGCATGCATGGTAGGAGGCAAGCCTTCTTTGCAAGATAATTCATGTGCAAAGTGAGCTCATTCCATGTCAGGCCATGAGGGATGGAAATTTGTTCCTCTCTCTCTGGGTGTAAACAGAGAATAACAAATGTCCACACACATCAATAATAACTGAGGTCAGTACCACCTCCACACAAAACAACATCCACCAAGAATAGATATAAGATGTAAAAACACACACACACTGCACTCTGTACCTCTATGGTCTCAGATTTAGGCATACAATACCTAGATAATCTCAAACAAGTATGCCAGGATAAATTCACAAGGACAATGTTAGCACTATTTATGAAGGATGGACATCTAATTGACAGACGCATGATTGTCCAAAAATCAAGGACTGTTAAAGAAATATTGGTAAGACTATATAAAGAAATTTTAAGGAACTTTTTTTAAAAAATCAAGAATTTATATATGCGATGATAAGAAATTTTGTTGTTTTTAACATGCATATCTTTACATTTGCAGTTATGTGTCTCTTGACAGGGACACATTCTGAGAAATGTGTTATTAGACAATTGCATTACTGTGCAGACATCATAAAGCCAGATGGTACACACTACCATACACCTAGGACATGTGGGATATATTGTTGGATGTGTGATCTGTTATTCACTAAAACATTCATTATATGATGCATGACTTTGTAGATAGATAGATACTCTTAAAAAACACATGCAAAAATACAAAAACAGTTACTTCCAAAATCCTACTTGTGGGAATCAGAGAGAGAGTATGGGAGGTGGCAGGAGACATGAAGAATTTTTTATTTACTTCTATAATGTCCACTTTTTAAAAAGCATGTGATACTTTAAAAAATTGTGTAAGTTACATATGGCATAAATTCAGTCTTTTACAATCTTTTTGTTGTCTTCATAAAGTTCCTAATTTAAAGAAGTACAAGGTTTTTAAGAGAGAGAGATGACTGATAGGTAGGTAGGTAGATGATAGATCTGGACCACTGCAATCCTCTCAGAATATCTAATAAGGGTTCTATGTAAGCATCAAAATCCGTTAAAAATCCTGTTGATATGATATGTGATGATCCCCAAATGAATACAAAATAAATGGAAATCTTGAAACAAAATTCCCAGTAATTAGCACTGGCTCCTGGAATCACAAGTTGCAATGAATGATCCAAAGGTTGACTGTCCATTGACTCAGTCAATATTCCCATTTCAAACAAGACTTTATAAGATTTGCACATAAGGTGGATATGAAAATTCATCTACCTAAATCAGTAGCTCCTGTATTTTCTGAAATTTAAAAAAAAAAAAAAGTTGAATTTGAAGATTCTACATTTTCTGGTAATTTTATTCTGAGAATAAATTTTCTCAAAATAGATTCCCTCCACCCCAACCCTCAGAGACTTGCATTACTATTTTTAAGATGTCTTATCCCATTTTGGGTTGCAGAATTTATTGGTAACTCCAAATACATTTTTTTCCATAATCCTTTAGATTCTGTACCTACTACACTCCTCATTCTTTCCTCTTAATGTAAAAGGTAACCTGTACACTAACCTTTAAATACACAGGAAGAGACAGTTTTTGAAGAATAAATCCTTCCACTAAAGTAAATCATAGAAGAAAGTGTCTGTGATGTAAATAACCACCTTCTTAGTTATCTGCTTGGTGAGCTTGAGCTTTCTTATTGCATTATCATCCAAAGCCTGGACAGTAACTGCCTGGAAGGCAGCTTTAAGGCTATTAACTGAAGATTTTTCCAACTCCTTTCTCCTGGGGGAATTTTATTTTAATCCCTCACACTTCTTACTTTAATGTCATCATATCTAAATCTTACTTTGATTTACATACAAGAGACAGTTTCACATCTGCCAAACCCCAGGAGAAACTTGTTTACAGGTATCAATATTTCCATTTAAATACACGAAATGAGATAGAGAAAATAAATCAAGAACACATTTCCCACCACTTCTCTGTAGGTATAAGGCTTGACTCCCGGAAACACTCTAATTCATTCCTTTCTTAAGCTTAAGAGGAAAAAAAAAAACCCAGCCTGAACCATCCGGGCCCTTTGTGGACGCTCACACCAGAGTAAATATCTTGTTAAAAATAGGAGAAACTAGATATTAACATGGAAGGCCATACTCACAAAAGCATTTATGTAGTCATAAGCTGCTACCCGTCAAATGATGAACTTCATAACAATTATACTGCTAGCATATTCAAGTCTGTATCACACACACACACACACACACATATACAGATACACATAAAGTAGATATTCTGAGGTCACAGCATTCTGATTTTCTAGTTTACATGGATTTATAATGATTGTAAAAATTTCTTATCCAAGTAAAACAAATATTACCTCTATCAACTCAAGCAGAAATCCTTCCTTTTTTCCTGGATACCTCCATTTACCTGGTATGTAGTGTTTCATAAGTAACCATTGCAAAGATTTTCCTTATTCTGAGCCAACATTTACTTCCCAGTATTTTCTATTCTTGTTCCTACTTCTGCCTTTGGGGATATTATAAAAAGTTCCATTTTCCTCACTTATAGATTTCTAATAAAGAGAGCTCAATTATGGTAAATGAATGGCAGCTGTCACTCACATGTTTTATTTTACCTGATTTCATGACAGGCAGCATCTTTCCATTTCCATACGGGTACTGAGGGTTGTTTTGAGCTTAAAAACTATAATAGGCCTGGATTTTTCTTAAAATTAATTCGTTAACCCAATCCTTCCAGTTAATTTTGGGAACCATGTTCTTTTATCTCACTTCCGGTTTCATTTCTTATGAAAAGTATGTAAGTCTGATATTCATCCTAACCTGACTCCAAAGCAGAGCAGCAGGATGAGGTCTAGGGTGACCTTATGATTCCTTCTAGAGAACACTTGTCAGAGAAAAACAACCATTAAAGCACTTGGATTGTTCTGTGAGCAGCCATTTTGAGTCCACCACTGTTGGTGCCTACAGTTTGTCTACCTGGATATCTGAGAACAGCTTAATCTGGAATGATCTATTGTTTCTTTAAATGTTTTATGTTGAAATAATTTTGGACTTACAGAGGGTTGCAAAATTAATGCTGGGAGAATCTATATACCACTCATCCAACTTTCCCTAATGTTAAGAACTGGTATAGTCATAGCACAATGATCAGAAGTAGGAAATACATTTTTTTTTGCATTTTCCCTTTCTGTCCCATGCTCCCACCCAGCATCCCACATTGCATTATCTGCTATGTCTTCTCTAATCCATAACAGTTTCTCTACCTTCCTTTGTCCCTATGACCCTCAGATGTAAAGAACACTTACAGATCAGTTATTTTGTAGAAAGCCACTCAATGTAAACCTGTCTGATGTTTTTAAAATGATTGAGTTTTTATACATTTTTGTCCAGAATGCCACAGAAAGGATATTGTGTTCCTGGAATATATGGTGGATAGGGATCCTGGTATGCTCCATTGCTGGTGATGTTAACCTTAATCATTTAGGGTAGGGTCTGTGGGTTTCTTTAACTGTGAAATTACATTTTTTCCTTTTTGACTAATAAATATCTTTCAAGAGGTCCTTAGTATTATGCACATGTCTTATCTGTCCCCTAATTTCTACCCCTTCATTTTAGCATCCATAGGTGAGTCTTGTCTGCAGCAATTGTGACTGTGGGGCTCTTGAGGTGATTTTCTCACTCATTCTTCTTTTGTTACTTAGAATTCCTCTATTGGAAGAACTGTCCCTTTTCCCAGTTTTTATTAGTTGTTTTTAAAATTATTTATTTATATCAGATAGACTCATGCATATTTAGTCTATAGCCTACATGTTATAATATAATATACTCATAAAATACTTCTAAATTTTTTTCAAATGTGTTTAAGTTTTTTATTTTTATTTTTCTGTTGAATCCTGTGTCATTTTGATATGTGTCTGTTCTTTATTCAGTCCTTCCCTATTTTATGTTTGTCACAGAATGCACCAGTCCTATCCTGTATTTGCCCTGTCCTACCTCTGCTATCAACTACTTCTCCCTGACTCTGTTTAGTGGAGACTGAGTGTAGAAACCAAGGTCTTGCTGCTAGGTGTGCTCCTTCCTACTGGACTTGGACTTATTCTAGATGTCCTCCTACTCATTTGTAGTGATTATTTTGTTATTACACATCATTTATTAAATCATTCTGTAATTTTGCTTGGGATAATTATTTAATTCACTAGCATAACTTTGAGTCTATTTATCTTTGCTTTCTGGGAAATGAGGGCTATTTTGGTGTATTTTCAGTATTCCATAAATCTGTTCTTTGTCCCTAAACAGAATATTATTAACTTCCTCTCTCAGTACACTCAGTCTCCAAGTTGCAACATGTCTGAACAGGACCAGGAGCTGCAGGCTTATCTAGAGCAATAGGGGCCAATTTCATGATGTCCCCAATACTTGGAGATCAATTCTTTACTGACCATGCTAGTTCAAGTCTTTCCAATCTGAAGAAAATTGAAAAAAAAATTGTATCTGAGATTAAACTCTAGAACTCCCCAGTCTCTATTCTATTGTTATCAGACATGTTTTTCATTTTTATGTGTAACATAAGGATCCAATTAATCAACTTCAATGCAATCACTTGATATATCTTTGATACAATTATTTCTTAAAATATCTAATTTTAACTTCATTTTATAATTACCATTTAAGAATTTTTCTTTATATAAAAACAGTGTTAACTTCCTTTATTACCAAGTAACATAGGGTCATGATAGAATAAAAAGTTCCAAAAGATCCCCACTAGTGATAAACACTGTCCCTCCAGTTGCACACACACACATACACATATTTAATATATATATTAAATACACAAAAGTGAGACTACACTCCATGCATAAAAATGTGTCCTATTATTGTAATCTAGCATGATATGAGTAATTCCACACATAAAATTATTCATAAACATAATTTTACTAATAGTATAGATCATTCTATGTGTTCACTAGAAGCTTTAATTAAATCTTTATTATTAGAACTTCTCTAAATATAGTAGACTATAAAAAAAACTGCAAAAATTTGTGTTTAGACTTATAATCACCTTCTAAAGATGAATCAGGGCAAGTAAACTCACATTGTTGCTAATATGACTGAAAATATATTGGATATAATTGAAAGCATTGGTTTTATTTTTGTTTCTCTTTGCAATTTCTTGAATGCATTAATTATTGTCATCTTCAGGCTTCTAGATATAATTTTCATACTCCTGTGCCCTCATTTTGTATTTTTCTTCCTTTTTATATGTATTTTTTGTAGATGTCTTGCTAAAATCTGAATTTATCAGTGAACTCTGCACACCACCACTTCAACTAATTTGATTCCTTCCCATCCCATCAACTCAATTATCATAGTCATAGCTGATCACTTTTGTAAATCACTTTTTTAATTTAGAGGATTTCTCAATTTTTTTGACTTATTCCTTTCTTGTTTCTCCTTTCTAGGAATTGTGATTGTGGTCATTTTTGAATGAATGTGCTGGAATCCTTGCTGTGGATGAGGTTTAATGTTTCATGAGCCCTCTGTTATTTCCAATTTATAAAAAAACACCTTCTTGTGGATAGGAAATAATAGTTCTCTTCATCCTTTCTTATATGTATTTCTTAGAATCTGAAGTTGCCTGGAAGGCAAATCAAAAATGTATGGACTGTTCCTCTCTCAGCTGACTCCAAACTATTGTCATGAACATTGCTATTTCTCTACCACAGTGGTATCTTTCACCTGTGGCTGTTCTGCTAGCTCTCTGCACTATCAAATCCCTGTCTTCAAGTTGAATGGTAATCTGTTCCCACAAGCATATACTACCTGTTGTCTTTGTCATTTTCATGTATGCCCTGCTACTCAAGTGCATTGGTGTAAGCAATTTCAGACAGTAGCTAATCTTCCTCACATGCATATTTGATTCTATCTTCCAGATTTTTTTCTCCAGATTCAAATTTCTTTGGACATAGTTAATTTTCCATTCTGTTACTGAATGTCATGTTATTAATTCTTGATGAATATGCCAGTTAGCACAATTTTATCTGCAATAACAGAAAATCTGATTCAAATTGGGTTTAAATAAATGGGAATTTAATATTTCATACATTAGTAAGCCCATAAGTAAGAAGAGCTAAATGATTGATTGATTGAGTAGTTTTATAACCTATTTAGTAACACAACTACTTTGCAACTGTCCTTGCTATGGTCCCTATGTCCAGCTTCATGCTAAGGTTGACTTACCTCATTTTCAGAAGTTGACTGCTAATAAATGGCTACCATACAATTTTGTTTCCTTGGTATTATTAATGAGGAAAACCTAAATACCTCCAAAAATAATATTGACATATTTCTTTGCAGTCTGATTTGAAAATTTAACATCTGTGGCCCTCCCCAATACTGCAGTGCTCCTGTACTGTTGGATCCTTCACTGAAACTAGAAATGGTGTAGATATATACTTTTCCTTCTTCAACTATAGGCTGCAATTTTGCTAGAGTATATTGAGACCATTTGCAATTCCCTATCTACTTTCATATCCTCCCCCACACTGTCACTCAGCTTCATTGGATACCAGCTACTGCAACATTTTTCAGATTGTTTCCATTGCAAGAGTTTTACAAATTTATGAAAGGCCACTTATTATATCTACTTTGAGGTGATTCATAAAGCATATTAAAATGTTATAGTCAATGACAGAAGCCTTGTGGTTGAAAATAAAAGTTTCTTTTCACATACTGAATTTCTCATTCTCCAAACTAAGAGTATCACAAAACTCTCTTGTTGCATATAGGCTCTTTGAATCCTATGATTATAAAATTTTCAAAGAGGATGCTTTGGGGAAAGCTATTTTAATGTATACAGTACTTATTTCAATCAGAAATTTCACCCATCATTCCATCCTCTTGTAGACTAAGAATTTCTGACAAGTTTGCAGATGTCAGAGCAAATGTATTGTTCCCACAACTGATAGAGGTCAGTACCTGCTAAGCCAGAAATATTTTCAGTTAGAGGAATTTAAGAAAATAGTAGAAGTAGGAAGATCACTGTTAACCACCCACTTTCTCTTTCTTAAAACAAGTCTTAAATCTACTAAGGATGACCTTCTCCCAAAGTATGTCATAGTATCTGCAGGTGTGGGGTACTCTTCCTATACCTGGAGTAAAGGAACATCTTTATATATGAAGACACAGGGACACAGGAGGAATCTGAACAAAATGACCTTGCTAAGCTCCCATCATTTTATTGTAATGGATCAGACCCTTTTTGCCTCACCTTATTCCCACATAACAACCTACTCTTCATCCATCCTACTTTAATAAAACAAAACAGAACACAGGTATAACTGTTTCTTTAGGTCTTTGTGTCCTTATAAAGGGTCTCCTGTCACATAAAAGTAATTTTAAACAATTATAATATTATGTTCTCTCATTAATTTGTCTTTTATTATAGGGGTTTTGGTCATGGACGAAGATGGGTTAAAGAAAAGATGTTTTTCTCCCCTACAGACTGCATGCAGTGCAATCATCTACAGACAAAATACAGCTCCAAAGGGCCAACCATGATTTTGGAAAATCAAATGGGAAAATCAAATACCAATTTTAAATCCAGCAGGCTGTGCTCCATATCCAACGTTAGTTCCCTCATTCCCTGTCCCTCCATCTCTAGTGGAAAGTAGAACATGGAAATAGCCCTAGTCCCAAAGAGTTCAGTTTTCTATCAAGAACAAAATGGTCTCCAGAGTGGCTCCCAGGTTTCTTCTTCTGGTTCTCTTTTTACCCTTTGGGACTTGAATAAGAGGCTAGTAGTCACTGTGATTATGAAGTTCCAGAAGCAGGTTTCTGGTGGAGGTGATCCAAAGCATTCCAGGGTTTTATGGTGCTTTCCTCAGGGCTTCACAGAAGCCCCACAATTCCCTTCTTTTTCATGTGGCCATTACACCCATTCCTCCCATTCGTGCTGCTTTGCCCTCTTCTTCCGCAGAAAAGGACCTCCTCCACAGGGGTCTAGATAGGTTTCACCTCTACAAAGCACAGGATTCAGGTTTTGTACTTTCTTTTCCTTTGTGGATTATTTTCCCACTTTATCATTTTCCAAATAATTTCTCTTCTCAATTCTTGACATTCTGTTCTCTCCTAGAATATCAATCCCATCCTCCTAGGACTCTTCATACATTCCTTATACACTGCCTTTTACTAAAGAGAGTACTGATCATCTAAAAATCTTCTAAGATAACTGTACTGTTTCTATTTTTTTTTCTTTCCAATAACCTTGCCAAGTGAGTATTATTATGGCCACTTTGTTTCACCAAGAACTGATGCTGAACAGAAATGTGCACCTGGCCAGGTAACATAAAAGTGAAAAACTGACCCCAGGTTGCTCTGGTTTTTAAATAATCAGATTATTTCTATGAAGCTCTAGGGAATTGCCTTTCCTGGGTTTTGTTATGCTGATGCTGTGATCAAGATAAGTATAAATAGGACCTTTTTACATTTGACCAATGGGGACTTTTAAAACATATATGTGATATATGCACATTATCATTTGCTGAGCCCTTTTTCATGTGCAGGACACAGCAACCCCCTCTTGAAAATCTTGTCTTTATTCTTAGAGTAAGTCATGAGGTTAGAAATGTGTCATTTTCAATCTATAATGTCATTTCATGCTTATAAATCACAATTTGAAATGTTATAAAATCAAAATAAAAACAAAAATTAAAAAGGAAAAAAAATATTTCAGCCTTGGCTTTAATTTGGGATCATCTGGTTAGGCAGTAGCTAGCAATGAGCAGTGAAATGCATAGTACGGTCATAAAGTGTTCTTCAAAGTACTTTATGGTCCTTCTTTAAACTACCTCCAAAGTAGATGAGGAAGCAAAGAATGGTAGTTCTTTTATAGAAAATAAACAGAAGCAAAGGAGCTACTGGGGAAATACATCAAATGGAAATGATTAATGGGATTAGCTCTTGGCGGTATCTACTGGTGCTGATAAGAAGCTAGGAATTATAGCTATAGGTGTCTCCATTTGGCTAGGAAGGAAGATTACTTTAGCAATGCAGGTGCACTAAGGTAACTTCTGACCAGCTATTGACCCCAAGTGCTCACATTAACATGGGATTGACTTGTAGATGAAGCCCCCTAAATAGCATGGCCGCAATGCCAATTCCTAAGGGACCAACTAAGGCTAAAAACTCCACCACCGGACACGAAGGAGGAGTTGAACACCTGTTTGGCAAAGAGTACAGAGGGTGGTCCCCAGTTCTCCTGGTAAACATCAAACTAATCAGTTTAGAGACAACATTGTCTCTTTTGTCCTTCTCTGCTCAGAGATAGCCCTCTCTGCTGCCCGCTTAACCCTCACTTCTCTTTCTCTTTACTTTCACTTATAATAAAGTTCTCTTGCATAATTCTTGGTGTCTGACTTTAAATTTGCTTTCATCGGAACACAAGAACCAAGGTTTGAAGTTTCAGTTCCCTGCTTTCTTGTGACAATCTGAAAAACTTAAAAAAAAAAAAAGTCTCTTCTTTAGAGATTTTGGTTTGATTGGTCTGGTGTTATTCCCCTCTCCCCTACCCTATCCAGGAGTGTATTTTTTAAAAGCTTGTTAAATTCAATGTGTAACCAGACTTAAGTACCATGAGATTAGATGATTTTACTAAAATCATATAATTGTTTGCAATTAGATCTAGAGTCTCCTGATTGCTACCCAAGTTATCCTTGCATTAGGCCCAGAGGCCTCCCAGGTTTTTTCCTATACAAATATAGGAAGGTATTTAAAGTGTCTGCAATTAGAAGTCCTTGGCTCTCCTGACACAATTGGATAGGTGGAGACAGATTTCTTATTCCCTTTCCCCAAGAATCCTTTCAACTCAGCCACATTCCCCAATGCTCTGGAACATCACAGAAACATGACTGAGCTACCACCACACAGAGTCATATAGTAAGGGGCCACCAAGTTCTCAAAGCCCCATGGCTTTTTCCTCTCTCTCCTCTTTTCTAGTTAAATTAACTTTTCTTCAAATTTTTAGGTGTAAATATTAAAGAGAAAAAATGCATGTTAATTATTTTTCAAAGACAACAACTAATGTTGGTCACGATATCAACTATTTTGCATCTTGGCTATTTTCATCTTTTAATAAATTTTGAATGTCTTTCCATATTGTATAGATGTTATTTCTTCATTCTTCATTTTTAAAATCTTTTTATATTCAATCATGTTCTACAATTCTACTGATGATAGATATTTGGTTTGTTCTAAGTTTTGTTTTGTTTTTTGTTAACTAGTGTGGGGGATAGAACCAAGAGCCTCCAGAAAGCACACACTACTACTGAGCTATACCTCCAGGCCAGTTCCAAATAGTTTGTTATTATAGACAAGACTCTTAACTACTTTATTCCATGAGTTTACTCCTATGAAGTACATTTCTGAGGCAGATTTCTAGAAATTAAATTGCTGGATCAGAATATCCATATTCTGTGGATATTTGTAACTTTCAAATTTATTTCCAGACATCCTATTTATATGGCTCTCCTAGTATCCTTATTAATATCATGTGTTAAAAAATTTGATCTGTATGTCAATCAAACAAACAGAAATGGCTTTCCAGAATAGTTTTACGTATTTATTATTACAATCAAGTTTCAAATAACAATTTTTCAAGTCAAATTTTTTCTGTTTATCTTGTATTAATTTTCAGCATTGTGCTAATCAAAGTTGCTACTTTTTGTTGCAATTGTTTGTTTCAATATGAGCTGAAAAGCCTAATTCATGGGCTAGACTGAGAATCTAGTGACCACTTCCATCACTCTTTGTATGGGAAAAAAATAATGTTTAGTTTCATAAAACATGTTTGACATGCAGTCAGTGTTGATGAAACATGTTTGAAATGTATATGATGCTCTGACCCTTATCATGTGTGTACTACATATTTGATGGCAAGTACATATCTGCTCAGATGAATAGTACTGAAAAGCAAGCAAATTCAGAAATTATGTGCTAGCTCCTTCCAAAAATTGGTTTCTCTTCCTAAATAAATTGCACTTTGAATGAAGGTCATTTAACAGTCATAATTAAAGAGTTAGCATTTTAGAAGGTTTTGTGAATTTTATAATTTTCTACCACATCAGGGAGTTGAATTCTTTCTATGGTTCAAATGGCATACGCTTTAAACCTCAAGGCTCTCAAAAATCAATTTATGCCAACATACAGTTTTCAGATGCAGAATGGAGGCCAGGGGGCTAGTAACTTGTACAGGGTCACATCCTGGGCAGCTGGATAGAAATGGAAACCAAGACTCCAGCCTCCAGCCTAAAGGTTACTGCTCTCTGCATTCACCAGTTCAAATGCATGTGTCACTGTTCATAAAACAACAGTTCAAAACTGAAACTAATAATTATCCTTGGGAGTTAAATGCAAACTAAACAGTCACTGGAAAATAGGAATTACTTTTCTTTTACCTGACTTTGTATCAAGCATGGGCATTGATAAGACATAAACTGTGACCCTCTCTGGTAGGGGTCATGCTGTATGGCCTAGGAACCCCCTCCCTACAACAGGACTGCTCAGTTGGAAACCTCCAGCTGAGAGCCTCTTTTGGTATTGATCATCAGAAGAGAATCTCTTTGGATAAAGACTTTCTTCCCACCAAGGGCCTGCAACCCAAGACAACTATATGTGGGCAATGACACAACAAGGCTTGCTATGGTGTGGATATGAGGCATCCCCCAAAAACTCATGTGTGAGACAATGCAAGAAGGTTAAGAGTAGAAATGAATGGGTTTCTAGAGCCTTAAGCCAATGAGTGAATTAATACCTGATGGGATAAACTGAGTGGTAACTGGAGGCAGGTGGGATGAGGCAAGTGGGGTGTGGCTGGAGGAAGAGGTTCATTAGGGTCATAGGTATGGGGTATATATTTTGTATCCAGAGAGTAAAGACTCTCTACCTCTACGTTCTGATCACTATGTAAGCTGCTTCCCTGTGCCACAGTCTTCTGCCATGGTGTTCTGCCTCACCTTGAACCCCAAGGAATAGAGGTGGCCATCTATAATCTGAGACCTTGAAACAGTGAGCACAGTTTTCTTCTCTAAAATTGTTCTGGTCAGGTCCTTCAGTCACAGTGGTGAAAAAGATGACTAAAGCAAGGCTCAATCTTTTTTTTTTTTTTTTTAATTATAACAATGTTGAAGAGCTCTGCCAGCCCAAGAGCTTGCCATGAGATTAGCTGAGACCTTGATTATGACTCCAATTACAAGTCATGCAACAAGTTGGCCAATGTAGCTGGTGAGAGCAAAAGAGCAATAAGACATGAGATCTGAGGGGTTTCTGGAAGTTTCATGTATCACGTACCACTCTGTAGACCATAATATGAATTTGTTCTTTTTCCTACCTTGAGTTCACTAAGGTACCTCTCTGCCTGGAGTTGAGTTGTCATGATCCAATTTAAACTATAAACGGAATGCCTTTGACTTTGGGGTTGAGAATAGAACCCAGGGAAATGAGAGAAGCAGAAGCACTCTCATAGAAAGGTGATGGTGACTTGGAACAGAGTGGGCCATGGTGAAGATAGTAAGAATTAGTTGGATTCTGCCTATGTATTAATAGTTTTGAGAAGAGATGTCTCCTGAGGAGATCAATAGGAGAAGAGATGTCTCCTGAGGAGGGTTTGAACAGTTCCCAGAGGGGAAGGGGAATTTAACTCAAGATCAGTGGGATTGTTGGAATATGGAGACAGAAAAGAATTTCAGCATGAGCCAGACAGAGGTTTATTTAGAAAGCAGACACATTCAAGGGAGAATGTGGGCTATCTCGAGAGTAAGAAACTCCTCCTTAGTTTGGGGATCCAATATTTATAGAAGGGCTGTAGTTAGGGACTGGACTGGAGATAAAGCCAGGGTGGAGTGACACAATGTTTCACCAGTTTTCCCTGTGCTCATGTATTTTCCTCATCTTACAAGTAAGTGCGTGGACCAAGGGCATGTCACTCAAGTTTTACAACTGTGCTTTCTGCATCTCAATGGCTCATGAATATTCCCTTTAAGACTCAGTATCTCTCTCTCTCTTTTTCATAAATCCCTATCTCAGCTTCTTTGAAGCATGATTTATATATCTAAATTTGCACATATTTAATGTATATAACTTAATGAGTCTAAACATAGAAATACATCCATAAAATCATCACCATAATCGAGGTAATAGAACTCTCATTGTGGTAGTCAACTTTTCATCACTGTGACAAAACCCCTGGTAAGAACAACTTAGAGGGAAAATCTACTTTTGCTAATGGTTTCAGAGGTTTGATCCATGGTTGGCTGAGTACACTGCTCTGTGCTCAAGATGAGGCAGAACATCATGGGGGAAGGTCATGATGATGGAGAAGTATGTTTTAGGAAGGAGGGAGGAAGGCAGGGAGGGAGAGGGAGAAGGAGGGGGAGAGAGAAGGAAAGGGCCACAGAGAAGAAGAACCTCTCCATGGCACACCCACAGTGACCCACCTCCTCCAGTCACAGCCCATCTGCCCACGGTTACCACCAAGTCAGTCCATTCAAGCTGAGATGGACTGATTATGTTATAGTTCTCAAAATTCAATTATTTCAGTTCTGAACATTTCTGAATGTTCATTAACATAGAAGATTTTGGAGAACTCATCATATCCAAACCATACCATCTATCAATCCCTTTCTTGATTTGTCTATTTTGTTTGTTTGCATTTTTTGATAATCAGAGCATCTAACATGAGCCAGGCCTTCATAACACTGATTTTAAATACACAGTTCACTATTGTTATCTATAGACACTATATCGTCCAACAAATTTCCAGAACTTAGTCATTTTACATAGAAAATTCAGTAAATATTTTTGAAGTGCGAGCTGATGGATAGTTACGAGGAATGAGAGAGGGAGAAGAGGCAGGATGAAAGGTTTGGGGTTACTAGAAGAATTGAGCTTTCATCCATGGAGATTTTCCATGGCTCAGAGTGGGGAAAATTTAGAAATAAAGTTAGTTTGCTTCAAGTGTGTTTGGGCATTGCTATTGCAAGTGAAAGAGGACTGTTGAGAAAGCAGATGAACCTATCAGGAGGAGAGTCTGGTTGATGATGTGCATATGAGAACCTGAGAATAGATAAAATCAAGTCAGGTAAAAGATAATCATTCTGGGAACAAATCTGACAGAGGTAGGAGAAAAATACAAAGGTTGAGTGATCAAAGAAGTCATTGAAAAGTGAAGGCACCAAATGAGATTTACAGTGGAATTAAGATTGGGCAGGTCCTGATTAATATCCAGCAGCAGTGAAAATAACATGAGGCATTACAATCAACCAGGGTACCTTCCTATCTCTTGCCACAACTGTAGTGAGTGAAATTTATCTGTGTACTGGTTTAAAGCCTGTCTCCTCTACCTTAACTCAAGCCACATCTCTTGATTGATTGTTTTCTGATGTCTTGAGCTCCTCGAAAAATCTGACTTTTAGCAGGTGTGGTCACAAATATTTATCAAACAGTGATTGACAATGTATAAAAAAGTGGAATGTAATCAATGACTTATTGAGAGTGTGGAATGTCCCAGCTCAGCATAGTACACATTCCTTACCAGTGGGGTATTGCCTACCTCAGGGGGCTGACCTCAGCAATTTAGCAAGGCCCTAAGCAACTTAGGGAGGCCCTGTCTCAAAATAAAAAATGAAAAAAGGTCATTATCCTGGCAGTGGGATCATGTTTATTACTTCATACCCAGTAGACAACAGTCTCCTGTTTCTTACTTTATGTACCACCATGTGTGGTAGAGGAGCTAGGAGAACTTCCCAAAGTTACTGATTAAAAAATCAGAGTGGGGGCCTAGCTTTTGCCATGGTAGGGAGTGAAATAAAGATTAGTAGAACTGTTCATCTAATGTATAAGAAGATGCTGAACAGTAAGATAAAATTCTAGAAACCAATAGTACTTAGAACTTGGTTCATCGTTATCTCTTTCTGTGGTATCTGGCTGGTTTTTGTTGATGTTATTCAAGGTGTTGGAATTCTATGAATCAACATCTATCAAGGCATATTTCTGAAGTACAGTGCTTAAATCACTGAGCATGTACACATTTTAATGAAAGCAATATATTATCTTTATTTTTATATCTACTAGAACTTTGCTATAACTTTATCCTACTTTTATAAGGATGTAATAAGTACAATTTTCAAATCATTAGACAATCTTGAATTTGTCATTTGATCAAAACATATGACTGCCAAGACTCAGAAAGAAGAAAATTTGTTTAACTGTATTTCTTCTGAAAGAATTATTTACTCTCTCTCACTCTTACCACCATCAGAATTACAAAATTCATGAGGGAAAAGTATGGCTCTTCCCTTTCATTTGCAGATATATTATCCTGGGATGAAATCTGTCATTGACACTTCATAGTCCAAAGGCTGAACAAAACTCTCAGGGTCAGCCTTTTTAACCATAGAAATGTTCTTTCTTCTTTCATATCCATGACATTTTATCATCTTCTGTACATATAAATTAGAAATTGCCAACTTTGACTTCTATATTTAGCTCTCAGGAAAAATAAAAATAAACCCTGTAAAACCCACACTTTTATGTAGGCACGTTGCCTGCTAGGACTTTGAGCTCACTCTTGAAAGTAGAAGGCAGGAGAAGCTGGGTGCAGTGACACACGTCTGAAATTCCCACTACTTTGGAGGTTGAGGCAGGAGGATTACAAGTTCAAAGCCAGCCTCAGCAATTTAGCAAGGCCCTAGGCAACTTAAGGAGGCCCTGTCTCAAAATAAAAAAAGGACTGGGGATGTGGATGAGTAGTTAAGAACCCTGAGTTCAATTTCTGGTACCAAACAAACAACAACAAAAAGAACACAGAAAACAGAAGCAGGAGAAACTCAGTTTGAACAAGAGAATGGAGATTTAAACTCTGAGTTTACTTATGAAACAGATTCAAAGAAAATCATTATACTTTTCCAGGTTTTCTACCAAAGATGAATGTATGGCACAAAGGGCTGATGTGGTTCAGAGGATAGTTGGGTTGCCTGCTGCTACCAAGGCCCTTTGCAATCACACTGATCCACTCTGCTCATTCCTCCATGTACAAACTGGACACTTGTGAGAGACAACAGTAAGAAAAATGGAATAAACACATAAAAATTAATTATCCTTTATTTAATTTTAAGTACTGGGGGTTGAACCCAGGGGAGGTCTACCACTGAGTTCCATCCACAGCCCCTTTTTCTACTTTATATTTTGAGACAGGATCTCACTAAGTTGCCCAGGCTGAACTTTAACTTGTAATCCTCCTGCCTCAGTCTCCAGATTATACGTATGTGCTACTACACCAAGCCAAAATTAGGTTTCTATGTCAAAAATTCTACCTCTTTCTCAAAGGGATGTGAAAAATGAGAATGGTAGATTTTAAAAAATTTCCTTAAATTGGCCCATTTTAAAGATAAACTTTGTGAACACTTTGAAACATTTATTCTCTGATCCCTTTTTGAACACATGTATTTAATGGCTTATATTTAAGTGTTAAAGTACCAGCCACTGCTTATACAAAGCATAAATTATATAGATCTGAAAATGATAAGGAAAGGATTATGGATATGAGATATAGAGAATTTTATGGATTTTATTTAAAAATAGCTCTTCCTATAGAAGAAAGACTGTATGGCACAAGAGGTATCTCTGAGACACAGTAGAGTAGAACCTCCTAAACTGGTGACTAGTCTTGCTATGATTATCAGATGGGGATACTTTCTTATAGAATTATTGACAAAACTCTATGTGTATAAAAAAAAAGTCATATCTTTAAATTAGAAAGCAAAAGGAAGAAATATCTAGTCAGAAATAAAAACTAGGTGACCAGTTGAGAACTATTCTGTGCTAACCTAATACTCAGAATAAGCAAAGAGTGACAGTCTCTGGGCCAGGAAATACTTGCTTCAGGAAATAATACTGTGAACACCCTAAAATAGTTTTTGATCAAGATTTGCAGTTTACTCATCAAGATTAACTTTGAGCCTGGTGTGGTGGTGCACGCCTGTAATCCCAGTAGTTCAGGAGGTGGGGGCAGGAAGATCAAGAGTTCCAAGCCAGCCTCAGCAATTTAGCAAGGCCCTAAGCAACTCAGGGAGACTCTGTCTCTAAATAAAATATAAGAAAGGGCTGAGTATGTGGCTCAGTGCTTGAGCACCCAGGTATTCAATGCCTAGTACCCGCCCACCAAGAAAAAAAAGAAAGAAAACTCACTTTAAAAGTTTGTTTGTTTGTTTGTTTCAATGCTGGGGATGGAACCCAGGACCTCACACAGTAGGCAAGTGCTCTAACACTGAACTGTGTGCCCACCCCTAAAGTTCTTGATTCTCTGTGTCCACAGTTTTAAGGTCTTGAGTCACAAATTCTGCCTGATCCCATTTCCCTATCTTGCCAAATTATATCCAATTATAGGACCTCAGCTTCTACAAGTATCATCCCCTGCCTTCCAGACACTTCTGACACCGACAAGAGGAGATTTTTTCCTTCTTGTATTAGGTCCCCATATCTTAGCTTCCTGAGCATTGAGGTTTGAGGTTATCTTTTCAAGGAGCTGTCAGTAGACAGGGCTAAATCATACATTCCTGAATCTCCAGATCTCTTGTACTCTGGACTGACTTTTCAAATTTTTTTATTTTTGTATTTGTGTTTCCAGTTCACATTTGTTTTAAATATCTGCAAAGTTATTTATGTTCTCCACTACCTCAAGCAAAATAAACAATAAATTCTATGTAGTCATTTTTAATGTCCTTGTAATCCTTCATTATTTAATTCATTGTTGTTCATCTCAACCTCCAGTGTTTCTTTATTCCTATTTCCCTCTTGTATAATTGTGTCTGTTTTCATTGTGGTCATGTCTTCTGAAATCCTATGGAGTTGTTATGGATCATTCTTTTTGCTCATGGAGATGTATTTTATCTATGTGACAGGTAGCTTTTTGTCATTTGTCTCTCTTAGACAAACTTTCAGTCTACTTTTACCAAATGCATCTCTCTGCAGTTGACATGTGATCTGCCCTGCCTTTACTACTTCCATGTGAACACTGAGATGGAGTGCAAGAAAAACTGCCAATACCCACAAAGCATTCTCTGACAATGCTTGTCTCCAGCCCTATCTATGGTTTTAACTGTCATAGATTACCAATCCCAGAGAGAATGTTCCATGTCTGATTCTTTATATTCTTCCAAAGTTGTGCAGACTTCCCTGCTCCTGTTCTGCAGTGTTTTAGAATGAGAAAATGCAAGTCAGATTTTGAGATACTCTCTCCTGGAGATATAGAAGAGAGGGAGGATGGTACAAAGTATAACTTTACCTGCCTCATAGCAGACCTGCAACAGGACAGATGTAGATTTCTATGTAAAAAAAAAAAAAAAAACAAAAAAAAGAACTCATCACATTTATGACCCAAAGAGATACTTCTTCAGGAAGAGAGCCTTCTACAATTTCAATCCATTCTCCATCTCCACCAGACTCTAATATGTGAAATATCTCCAGATTTTGGCCATTAAATTAAATGTCACACTCTTCCAATAGTGCTATCATGACCTTTTCTTTTCTTCTTTCTAATTTTGTTGTTGATGTTTTGAGAGTTTGGGAAAGAAGGAATCAAAAGTTGAACTTAGATTTATATCAACCTACTACAGCCTCTGAGAATGAGGGGTTCTCATTGACTGAGTTGAATCATGGTAGTATTAGCTTACATTGAAGATGTGCTTCCTGTATCTATCATCTTCATACCATTTTACAAGATTTCACTGGGTTATCCCTTGCCTAGAAACCTAGCTCAGTGTGACCCACTCAATGCTGGGGCCTTGGACAAACTCCAGTACTCATTTTTTCCTTTCTGTTAAAGATCTGAGCCTGTCATTTGCAGGTAAATGGATGGAGTTGGAGAATATCATGCTAAACTTAGTAAGCTAATCCCAAAAAACCAAAGCTGAATGTTCTCTCTGATTAGTGGATGCTTATCCATAATGGGGGAGGGGGCATGGGAAGAATGGAGGAAACTTAGTCAAAGCGGGGCAGTATGGGAGGGAGCTGGAGGGGATGCAGGGGTAGGAAAGATGATGGAATGAGATGGACATCATTACCCTAGGTACATGTATGACTGCACATTTGTGCAACACTATATTGTGTACAACCATAGAAATGAAAAGTTGTGCTCCATTTGTGTACAATGAATCAAAATGCATTCTGCTGTCATGCATACCTAATTAGAAAAAATAAATTAAAAAAAAAAAAGATCTGAACCTGTATATCCATCTCTAGTTCTGCCTTTCTTCAACTGAGGTCTGAAGACTGTTCCTCCATCCTTTAAAACTAACACTTTTGTTCAAGTATTTTATGAGTTTAATACGTTCACCAAAGGCTTACAGAATTGTAAGTAGAGGATAATTCTCTAATTTTCAGTTTTCAGTTATCCTGCTGCTTAGATTTGCACTCAGAAACAATGCCAAATTATTTTTTCTTGTCTCATGAACAAAGCAATTTTACCTATATTAAGACCCTGAAGCTGGAATTTCTAACTTGAGATGTGTTTATCACATCACAGTTTGCACTACTGATGCTAAAAAGTAAAGTAAAGCATTTTTCTATGACTCTATATTATCAGCACTTTTGGGTTGATACCCTTGTCCTAAAAAGCAGGTAGTGGAGACTCAGAGAAGGCTCATGACTAGTACAATTAATCAGTGGCAAATGTCCAGACTTTGAGGACTCTGAGAGCTCTTTCTCCACATCTGCATTTCTGTTTTCAGATATTGCTTTGTCTTTCACAGAAAGCTTTAACACTCAGCTGCTTTAACTCACTGGAAGCTCATTCTCTCCTGTGCAAAATGCTTGTAGTACTCACCTGGAGCATAGTCATGTGATTGAGAGTCCCTCAGGGTAAGGCAGTGCTGAACGCATAATAAACTCTTCATATGAATTCTCTTTTCTCTCCCTGAATAATTTTCTTCAACAAGGTGACCATTATTATAAAACTTCATGTATCACAAAAAAATGAATCTTCATAACAACATTTATTTCAGGTGTATATAGTGAAATGTAGCAGGGCTATTGTTGCACAAAATCATCTTGCATGACTCTATTTGTATACTCAAATGCAAAAATGCACTGATGTTTTCCTAGGAGTTCTTTTCTAAAGTGATGGCCTCTATTCACTATTATAGCTCAGCCATCACCTACTCTTGGAATTCCGTTCCCACTTCCAAAATTAGGGTAAGTGCTTTTCCTCTCTACCTATGTCACTGAAGTTACTATGTTAAATGAGTTACCTTTTAATTCCTTCATGCAAGTAGCAACTCTTGGGTCTGTGTATTTATCATTTGAACTTCAGTAATGTAATTCAGGAAAAGAAATTATGAGGAATATAATAAACATGTGATGAATGAGTGAATAAGTGACTATAATGCTCCTATAATTTCAAACCAAATATTCTTTTCACTACCAATTGCTATTCAAAGCCCCATCATAAAATTCCAAGCCCCCAGTGGATGCCTGAAACCATGGTAGTACTGAACCTTAAAACTAAGCACTTATAGTGTGCTGTAGTTATAACTTTTGAAATTGGAAGTGAGACAGCAAAACTAACAAATTTCGTTTTTCTTCTTTACAAAGAATAGATGATTAATTCTGTTCATAGATCTAACTTCAGAATACATATTCTCCTTTTCTTAAGTTCAAGAACTTTCACAGTCTCACTTAAAGGAAGTACTTTGTGTCTTTTCTTTGTCAAATCCAAATTGCTAGGACCACCACTCTTAGACTTTGGGACCATTACTAAAAAAGAGTTCCCTGAACACAGATATTTCAATAATATGACAGCAGATCTAATAATTGAGAAGGTCATTAAGTAACAAATGAGCAGGTAGTATACACAGTGTGGATAATGCTGGGCGAAAGGATGAGCATATTCAGGTGGGGACAGCCCACGATGGCAGCAAATCTCATCATGCTACTCTAAATGACATATAATTTAAAACTAAAAAAAAAAAAAAATTATTCCTGGAATGTTCTGTTTAATATTTTCTGACTGGAGTTGTGAGAGGACTCCCAAACCAGGGAAAACAAAACCGTGGGTGGAGGAGGATACTGTACTAAGAAATCAGTGACAGTTAACTGACCCAAGGCTGATGTTCTCAGTAATTGCCTGTTTTGCTTACTGTTACTCAAGTAAGCATATTTTGAAATTTAAGTAAGTGTGTGAGAATGGGATTCTAGAGATACTCTTAGAATAATATTTAATATGCCTGAATTTATTTTTGAACAGCAAATCATTAAACTTTAACACATTATTATGATATTGAAATGTTTGCAGCATACCTTAGAATTGATCTCCAGTCATTGGTGTTGCAAATTGTTGATTTAAAATCATCACTTAAATTCAAATGTTTGGGGCTGGAATTATAGCCCAGCGGTGGAGCGCTTGCCTCGCATGCGTGAGGCCCTGGGTTGGATCCTCAGCACCACATACAAAGCAATAAAATAAAGACACTGTGTCCATCTACAACTAAAGATATATATATATTTAAAAAAATTAAAAAATAAAATAAATAAATTCACATGTTTGGAACTTTTCTTGTGCTTAATTATTTTTAGAGCTCTGCAAGGTCAAACATGTTGGTATTCTTTATAGTTATTTCTCTGGCGTAGTAACTGTTAGGTTAAGCAAGGCAAATGCGAAGCGCAGACACTGTTCACAAAGGTCCCATGCTGCCCGTTGCAAAGCGCTTTTGCTGCAGAACGCAAACCGAAGCGACTGGTGGCGTGCACCGAACACACCAACATGGCCGCCGCCAGCAGCTGATACGGAGGGACACTGAACATTCAGCAAGAAAGTCGCCATGATCCTCAGGTCATCCTGGAAGGACTCTGACCTCACCAGGCTCCCCTAACCAATCTCAGAGGACACTGGACTCTAGATCAATACCTCTTCCTGCCCCAGGCCCTTCCCTTCCTGCCTTAAGTCTTCCTTTTCCAGATGGGGGGACCCTTTAAATTCTGTATGCTACGAGGTCTCAGCGCCATTCTGCCCGCTCAAGCCTGGTAACGGTGAGGGTGGGGTGGGGCGGGAGCATTCTTCCCAAAATAAAGCCTGTTCCTTCTGGTCATTTGGCTTTATAATAACTAGTACAAACTGATTAGAGCTCTGAGTAAATATAAGTGAGCAGGAGGACAAAAGGAAATAGGAGGGACAAGGATAATTGTGCTGGATATAAAAAGGAAAAGAGGCCATCAGATGGATAAAGAGATTCAGCGGTTTCTTGACAAAACCATTTCAACTCTTTGGTCCAATCTGTCTCTTCTTCTCTATTCCAGTTAATCATGATGAGCAAATGTGACAGTAGATATGAAAAACACTTAGAAAAATAGTGATCATCATATAAACATGAAAACACACACATAAAGAGGGTTATATCTACCACTATGATACACCACTATGTGACTTCATCTATGAACACTGACAATTTCACAATTGTTTCTTTCCATTTCTGTCCAATTCTAAACTTCTTCTCCATGTGACTGTACGATTCCACTTTGGGAAGTCAGAATTTTAGCATCTATCCTCCCCCGTGCTAATGACAGCAGGTCTCCACCTCCACACAACTGATAATGAGTTTGCTATGATGTTGTCCGGATTTCCACTGACTTTTTATTTGGATCACAGTAATAAAGAAAATAAAAGTGAGAAAACCGTGACTTTAAAGCTCTTAAAATCTCCCTGGCCACTCCATTGCAGAAATTATGAAAAATGCGTATTCTGACACAGTCAAAATATATTTAAAAAAAGTGTGCTCCAACTTTACTAGTTATAGCAAAATATTCCAAGATTTGAAATTTAAGGACTTGGTTACTTTAAATATAAACACGTTGGAAACTATAAAAATACTTTTCTCAATAATCGTTTATTTTCCTTTTCCACATGTATTCAACTAGTTGAGTTCCAAGTTAGATTATCCTGGTACCATAATATCACCCTTCACAAGGCTTTTCTGTCTCCTTTTCTCTTCTCTAACCTAATCAACAACTTCTTCTTTATTTTCTTCATCCACAACTTTAGTAATATTATTTTAATGCTTAAGAATCATCAAAGATCTACTTTGAACCCATCATTGCAAACGGTGCAGGAATATTTCCTTGTTGTTCAGAGAGTTTGACCACTTTCTAGCTAAATAATGTTCCACAAGATTTTTGATATTCCAAGAATTTCATTCATAAAATTGGTGTGAATTTTAGCTCTCTAAGTTATGGTGTGATGGAATAAAAGTGAATAAACATAAGGTACTCTGTCAGAAGATGATCTACTTCTTTGTTTTTACTTAGACAAAATCTGTCCTTCCACATGTACCCCAAGTTTCAGACAGATAGTGTTATGGCTCTTCTGTAACATAATGTCTATGAACCTTTTCCTTCTCTGACCTTGCTCATAATAGTTCACTCACTCAGAAGATCCTCCCCATCCACAACATCTAGAAGACAACTTCTTGCCTATCCTCTGATGAGCAAGTTCTACCTTTGTTCTCAACTACTACCTTTCCCCTGAAGTGTTTTATTCTTGTTCAATTCAGATGAAATATCTCTTCCTTTAGACCTACTTAGCATTTCTCTTGAACTTGTGCTGTAGAAATACTTGCCTCACCTCAAAAATCTTACTCTCCCAGAGATAATGCACATCTTATCCTTCTCTTTTTCCTCTGCAGGGAGCAAACACTATTCTCTGCTCATCTACATTTCTTTGAAAAGAGGATTTGTCAGAGGCTACTCTCCATAAGCATTTAAAGGAAACTCTAATCACCCTCCTGGTGTGTGAAGAGGAAGGAGGAGTAACTTAGAGAAGTAAAGAGCAGACTCTTGAAAGAACCCTCAGATAAAACCAAGAACCTAATGGATTCAAAGAATTTTGAGTAAGAGGCAAGGTATTAGCAACAGTACCTATGATGCTCACAGTGTGAACTTCTAGCTCACAGCCTCACAGGGAAAGGGATGAAAACAAAACTACTAGTTTGAAGAACAGAGAAGAGCAACCTAAAATCTGTGATTTAGAAACCATCTTTCCCTTATGGAATTTTTACTCTAAAGAGAACTTTCTGGAACTCATTCACCATATGTATATTGCATGAAAAATGAGAGCAATATTTTGTCCTTCAAAAATTATAAACTATAGGATGTATTAATAATTAGTTTAAAAATACTACTTATTTTCTGCTCACAGCTCTGCCTTCTTATTTTTCATTAAAATTTCTTTGCAATAAAAGTTTGCAATTTTGAGCATGATTTTTAGGGTAGGCCCAGCTCTTAACTTTTTTTAAGCTCATTTAATTCTCACAACAATCTTATGTAATGAGTATTTGTATAATGTTCAGTTTAAGGTTGAGAAAATTGATGGAGGTCCTGAGTTACACAATAAATAATAAATTTGAGAGCAGGGTTTTCTACACTATCCAGGAATCTGCCTCCAAAGCTTATATGTTGTGTGTGTGTGTATGTGTTTTCACTGAAGATTGAACCCAGGAGTGTTCAGCCTCTGTGCTCCCTCCCTACTCCTTATTTTAAGGCAGGGTCTTGCTAAATTGCTGAGACTGGTCTCAAACCACCTGCCTCAGATTCCCAAATTGTTGGGATTATAGGCGTATTCCACTATACCTGGCTCAAACTTTATATTTTTAACTGCTTAAATAAATTTCCTCTCAAATATAGTATTACTCTTAATGATTCAGTCTTTTCTGTGTCAAATAAAGGATTTATACTCACAGCAGGTACAACATATGAAAAAGCTTTATGTATTATGTTAGGAGTTTCTGTCAACTGCAGGCACATAACTACTCAGGCATACACAAACACACTCCATGAGATCTTGGCTAAAAAATAAGTTTAGTGCTTTAAAACTCATTCTGAAAACATCATAATTACTGCACAACTTTAAGAAGTCGGAGTATTCAGTTCAGGCCATGCATATAGTCTGTCAGAATGTTAAGCCTCATGATCAGTCTCTCTGGGGATGAATTCTTCATTGTGAGCCTTCAACAAAGACACATCATTCTCTTCTAGCCTCTAGTGTCTAAACTTAATATTCGCTTGGCTCTCTCCAAGGACTGCGTTCCACTCTAGTATATCCTGAAATATTTAATCCTATTTATTACTTATTTGTTATCTACATTTATCCTCCTTATAATCATTTTGTGTACTCATTGTTACAACCAGCATGACTGTGCTTAAATCTGAAGCCACTGGCTGGTGTGGTTCACTCTCAAGCTCCCATACAAAACACCGAACATCTTCCCACCTAAGAGCACTCGCTGTGAGTGGAATGGGACCCAGACAGCAGGACTCATTCCCAGGGGTGGTTTACAGTCACAGTTGCTTCCATTTCTATGAATAAGTTTTGAGTAAAGGCAGCTAGATTCCTAGCTATAAATCCTTATTTTTATTTGCAAGATGAGAATAATTATAATATAAAATATTTAACTAGAAAAGAAGCTTAGCAATGACCTCATCTCACTTTCGCCTTTTAGAGATGGAGGAACAAACTTAGGTAGCAGGAGTCACTAGAACAATGTTGCATGAAGGTGAAACTCCTAAAAAGAAATTTTTTTTTCCTTCAAGATGCATGCATTTTAACCAATTTCAGCATATCTCATAAAATAGAAACAGTTTTTTAAAAATAATTTCATGAAGATACACTATGTCACAGACAAATCTTTGAAAATATAAAATCTTTTCCGATTCCATAATTATCTGGGGAACTGGTTTATTGTTTTCCGTATTAGAAGTCACTGTATGGGTCAAATTTCTTACCAACCTATGCTGGAAACTCAATGTTGGAGTCCATTTAAACTACTATAAAAATATCACAAATTGAGTGGTTTATAAATAACACAAATTTATTTCTCATAGTTCTGGAAGCTGAGAAGCACAAACTCAAGGTGCAGGAATTCCACTAGTAAGGACTTGCTTTCTGTTGATATGTTGTCCCTTCTTGCTGTGGGTAAGGCAGCTATCTGAGGTTTCTTTACAAGGGCAGCACTTGCATGTATCTGGGATTCATCCTCATAACCTCATCACCTCCCAAAGGCTTTACCTCCTAATACTATCTCATTGGGGTTGGATTTCAATATATGAATTTGGGGTGACACAAACATTAAGACCAAATCACCCTGCTATTGAATGAATGACTATATCCTATTTTCATTCATTTTCAAACTATTCCACTTAAAACTATAATGTATAGTAGTTTACAAAAGGTGTACTTATCTAATTCCCACTCAGAATTCCAACAACATTATCTTTAGATGCCTTCAAAGTCCTTGAACTACTAAAACCCTGAGACTAATAAAATTTTACTTTATAAAATGCACCTGTTTCATCTGTGAAAAATTGTATTTCTTATTTCCCTGATGCACTTTGCTCCAGGAAGTCCTCCAGCCAGCTACCTTGATATGTTCTGGGATCTTGCAAACTTGCTCCTGTTTCATTAACTGCATTGTTTCAGGGTTGATTTACAAGCCTGTCAAGCTACTGAAGCTCATTCACCACTATTTCCCATGATTAGTAGCACTAAGAGGTTCACCACTTTTTGCCTAGATCCATAAACTCTAGGTACTCAAGTCCCCATTTGTTAGGCTCAGGCATTCCTGAGGGTCCCACCTCCTATTTGCTACAAATCTACTCACCCTCTTTTCTTATTTTTCTTCCATTCCTACCTCCTCTGACCTTGTTTTTTCCCTCCTGTAGCCCAATTCCAGTGTGACATATACATTTATGAGCCTAGAAATCTGATTACTAGGGTTATGTCTGCAATAATCAGAACTCATATCCGCTCTGGCTCAGGGAACTCCTTCTGTGTCAGAGTCCTGGGCTCCCAGCCTGCCCAGGAGGTGGGGTCAGGACTTCAGAGTGAAATATAACAGCTGCCAAAATTCTATACTGCACCAGCTTGTTACTATGTCAACTCCCTCCTCTGTGCCTTGTACAATAACCTCTACAATAACACGAACTTCTCAGAGTATTTGTTTACAAGATCACCATCACTTCCACAAATGTAAATTAGTTTCATCCTTAATAGTCATATATTACAGCACTAATCACAGGACATGTCAGATACTCGGTTAATATTTGTTCAAAGAGTAATTTTTCATTCCTGGAATTTTAGAGGGGCAGCAATGCAAATGCTTATGCATGCTTGGCAGAAGATGCAGGGAGATTGCAGTTCTACCTGGCTACTTTCATAGCTAGAGTGACTGCTTCATGAACAAGAGTTCTGTAAAATTCCAGCTGTACAGGTAGGTCATTGCAAAATATTTAATAACATGCCATATCTATGGTCATTTTTTTCCAGCTAGGACTCTCCAAGTAAAATCAAGACAACTCTCCTACACAACTATTTTATATACATGCATGGTCCTGGTTTGTCACTATTGGCATTAATTTTGCCTTAATACATGTTCTCAAAACCCATGTCTTACCCTTTTATTCCTTTACCCCTTTATAATTCTTGCCTGTCCTCTTGGTATTTGGCTGTAGACTATTTTAGGTTAACCTATCTATAGATGACAAACTCTCAATCTTAGAATATACTAGTACTTGTTACCAAGTGATTTGCCTGACTTCTGGCAGATCTGGAGACAAATGCCATCAGTGACCTATACAGTATGTGCCACGCTCTGACAAATGTTGAGGTTGACACCTACCAATTTAATAACTTGTTGTCTTTGCAGACTTTTTGAGAAAAACAAATCAACATAAAAAATATCTTATTCAAAGCCACATAAATATTTTAGGTTTAAATTTAGTGCCTCAGATTTAGGAAGCAGTAATAAAACCTGTCCCAACTCTTTGTTTGCTCATTTGTTTGTTTTTAATATGATAAAAGATCCAGAATACATCAGAACCCATACTGATAATTGGAACTGACAATCATCTCCATACCAGAATCTTGGAAGCTTTTCCACTAACTTCCAATCACATTTGCTTGAACACCACAATCTCTAGACAACCACTACAGCATTTGTATTAAAAATTATTTTCAAATTTACTTTATGAATATATGCTACTTTATAATGAAAAAGTCTTCTAAAAATTCAGAACAGAATTAATTCTTTTTCTCTTTTGTTAGATTAAAAAAGCACAAGGTACAGTTATTCTTGTTCTTTCCTCTATTTTTATTTCAATACTGAAATTCTCCCTCATCTCCATTGCATGATAAACCTATTTCCTCCAGCTTGCCCTCTGTGGAGCTGTGTTACAGGAGCTGCCTTAAAGACTCTAAAACAGCTCCATGGTGACTACTCATCTGAGTCTTGGAATACAGGAACTCAGAAACCCCTCACAGAGCATTCCATTTCCCCTTAAACTAAAGCCAGTAGCCCTTCACTTCCCAGTTGATCTTGTTTCCCATGGTGGCACATTCCTAAAAACTGAAAATGCTAAGTATGACATTAGAAATGCATAGTCCACTGGTGAATATGTCTCCAAATTTCTGTTTGGAGGACAAACGTGGGAAAATATGAGAATTGTTCAAAGTTATGAGCAAAGTACTATATCTCTCTGATTGATATTGAATTAAATATGCAAATTTTACATAATTTTTGGTACATGGAAAGTGTATTTGATGAAGACATTGAAGTCTTATATCCCAGAGTGTTGTGTTAATGCATTTGAGGTCATGTAAGTCAGTATTTCACAGAATTGTCCAAGGCAATGGCTCCACAATTCAGATGGGTGGTGGAATAGTGACTAAAGTCCTGCAGGTGTCAGATGGCTTTGGTTCCAATTAGATACTTCATCAAAGCACTCTTCAGAAGCATCACTATCAATTAGGGAAATGCAAATTACAGTAATGGTGCACTATCATTCTATATTTATTGAAAAGCAGAGCCTTGACAATTTCTATGGGCAGCAGGTAGGAAAAAGGGTTAGGACTCTTCCATATTGCTGGAGAAAATATAGATTTCACCATTTTTAGAAAATATCAACTTTCATTTCCATAAACTTATAGTTTCTACACTTAACAGGGTAGAAATCTCACTCCAAGGCAGGCAGACCATAGGAAGTATAGTGGCAGCACGTAAGGATGTAACTGGAATGATGCGCATAGTAGCATTATGTGCTTGGACCACAATAGCATTAGTGTGAACATTCACAATGGGAGTATTGGCTAAAAAGTTGGCAACTCATATACACACAGAAGATTATGTGGACATTATAAAAGAAAAAAAATTGTGTCATATCTGCTATCATTGAGGAAGCAAAGAGGGGCATATAACAGGGTATCAATTTATACAACCAAGAATCTGCATACCTCCTAATATATGACTATGCAGAATGAGTTCTAAGAGGTATCCTAGCATTGGCTTTCTAGAGCGGTGGATTTTACTTGAGGTTGGTTTTACTTTGTAGGGGATAGTTGATAATCTCTTGGAGACGTATTTGGTTATTACAGCTTGGAAGGGAGATGCTACCAGCATCTAGTGGCTAGAGACCATGGATGCTAAACATCTTACAATGCACAAAACACTATTGGTTCATAATGATAGTACTGAAAAACCTTGAACTAGAGCATGAAGGTGGAAGAGGGAAGGGAAATGTGAGAGAAATAAGGATTATGTGAAAAAAATGATTATATAATTTTTTAAATATTTTTTTAAGTTGTAGTTGGACACAATATTTTTATTTTTATGTGGTGGTGAGGATCTAACCTAGTGCCTTGTGCATGCAAGGCAAGCGCTGTACCACTGAGCTACAATCCAGTCCCAGCCCATATAATGTTTTAAAAATAGTCTATGCCATCATATACCAAACAAACAGAGCATTAGCAAAATATGTAGGAGTAGCCTGGACAAAACCTGATATACTTCTATAAGGAAAGTTAAACTGAAATGTGAGATCATGTGCCAGCCTTAAACTATCCTAGTTAAGATTTGAACCTTTCTTCACATGACCAGAAAGTAAAATCCTAACAGGAAAGATCTTTGATACACTTCACTGGGAAGGAGAAACTTTCATTTTCTTAATATCATGTGGAAAACTAGTTGCCCGTACAGTTTCACTATTTGCCATATCAACGTGCTAAAAATCCCCAAAGCAAAGAACTACAATCTGCTTTGGATTTATGTATTGAAAAGCAAGATAGTTAATAGAGAAAGCTGCTTAAAGGAATAAAAAATAAAACTGGGTAGATGGGCATGGTGGCGCACGCCTATAATCCCAACCCTTTGGGAGGCGGAGACAGAATTGTGAGTTCAAAGCCAGCCTCAGCAATGGCAAGGCACTAAGCAACTCGGTGAGACCCTATTTCTAAATAAAACACAAAATAGGGCTGAGGATGTGGCTCAGTAGTCATGTACCCCTGAGTTCAATCCCTGGTACCAAAAAAAGAAAAAAAGAAAAAGAAAAAACCTGGGCAATGGAAGCATTATAGGCATCTTGTTATTCACTGAGCAAGTACTGGTGGATGATCTGTATTGTCTGCGCAGTGCCAAGAATAGAGAGCAAGAGTGAACACAGCACCATCTGTCTTCTCAAAAGGCAGGTTATAGATAGTCCAGGAATGGAGACAGATGTGCAATGAAAAATACCCCCCAAACTGTCCTGGGAACTCTGGTGTGGACCTAAAGAGAGTAGTGATCAGTTCCACCCAGGAGAGAAGGCACAGAGAAGCTTCATGGGAAGCAGAATCTTCATGCATAAGGGCCAAATGAATTTCAAACTTACAATAGTAAGAGTGGAAGTGGGACTAGAGAAAAATGGACAAAGGCATTTAAGAGGTAGAAATGACAGACTGATTAGAAGTGGGAGGTGAGGGAAGAAGGTTCTTAAGTTTCTTGCTTAAGAAACAAAATAGTTATGTAGCTAGTGATTAGCATTGTAACAAACCAAAATACTGCAAAATATCCTGCCCCAGGATTTTATAAAGATCTGTTTTTCTATTGTCAGACATGATCTGAATCACTAAAGTAAAACAGTAAGGCTGTTTTCCAGACTCTTCCTTTGGTTTATTAATAGCTTCAACAATTAAACTTAATGGAATTTTAGACATTCTTTAAAAATGATAAAGCCTGACGGTGGAACATAAAATAATATAATTATCTCATTATTTCCTGATCGCGAGTCTATGCACTATACCTGAAATGTGAGACAGATTCATCCATACTTTGAGAAATTACTGATTTTATAAGCCATCTTTTTGGCACAGGGCCTTATAAAAATTAGTGGCATAAATATTTTGTTTGAACTGAAGGTGTATTTTAACAGTGGTTTCTAGCTTTACATTATTTAACATTTATATACTGTCAGGGCTCAGAACATGATACTCAAAGGTCTGGCAATTTGGTGGGCTAAGTGCTTTGAACTGAAGAAATTAAAAAGGCCCCAGACCCAAGGTCTTTTTGACCTTCTCCCCCTGGTTACTCTCCTGAGATGAGTCATAAGAAAACAGAAGTCTATTTCTGCAAGGAAGGTCAAAGAAACTAGAACCCCTCTCTCTCAAACCTAGCCATAAAACCTGAGGTCAGTCTCTTCATTTTCCCTTGAAGATCTTTTCTCCAGAGAGTCCAGCCTCATATGAAGGGGGAAGGAACAATGAGCAGAAAGTCCAAGAAGAATCTGGACAAGTCTTGCTGGGGTTCCTTTCTCAGTCTGCCATTATTAAATCACACCACTACTCTAATCACATTTCTACATGGCTGTCCATTTTCCTGAAGGTGAGAATAAAAATAAATTTTTCCTAGGTCTCTGTGCCTTTTTTCTGAAGTCCCAGGTCATATGAAACTTTGATTAAGTACATTTGGAATGATTTTCTTTCATAAGTTGTCTTCTATTATAGGAGTGTTGCCCATTATCCTTGTAATAGGTGAGGAAGGAGGTCATATCTGCCAGACCCTGCAATAATTAATTTTAAAAGAAAAACATCAGCTCTTCTTCATAGCAAAATAAACCTGTTCAATTTGTCCCCCCTATTTGTTCCACAGTGCCACTGAGGAATCCACTTGTGTCTGGAGCTCTAGCTGGCTTCAAGTCCTCCCTTTTTGTCATTTCCTCTTCCTGCAGAGAAGTTTCCACTCTTCTCTAGTCTTGCTGTAGTGTGGTGTCTTGTGGGAGGTACTGACTGAGAGGTTTCCCTTTTCATTTCTGCTATGAAGACTTTCACGAATTTCAACTCTTGAGCCTAAGAAGGAAGGAAGGAAGGGCAATGTGTGTCCTCTCTACTTATCTGTGCCTAGCATCACACAGTCAGCATCACATCTCCAGAAATGGTTCTGGCATAGAGTGGGAATCACACACACTCACATACACACACATTCTATAAATGTAAGGATGAATGCATATGTGTCTGTCAGTCTGTAGTATGTGTGTGTACATTTTAACTCAGTGATCCCAGTGGTCTCCAAATGGTCATTTATTTGTCTTTTCACTCTCTCTTAGACCTTAATAAGTGTCTAATTTGCTCTTTAGAGCAAATAACATTTTCCACAGAGCATTTATCCCATTTTTACATATTAAACAAACAAAACCTAAAGCATATGAAGGTTAAACAAATTTCCACAGGTCATTCAACTTTAAGTGGAAAACCTATGACTAAATCCAGGCTGTCTCTCAGAAGCCTTGGCTCTTATCCATTCAGCTAACCATTGCTTGCAGAATGCCTATTTAGACTCCTCTGTCTTCAATCTGACAGTTAATATACTTATGTACCTTATCTTCTAAGAGACTGTGGAACATAAATCATATTAAATGTATTTCAAAAACTTGTCCTTGAAATAGAAGGAAAAATGCATATATTTTCCTACTTTCATAATTTCTATAGATGTTTCTAAGTAGTAAAAGCATTTATACCAAAAATAAACAAAATAAAATGTCATCTTGTCAACCTGACACTATTTATAAAACAAAGAAATGGAGCAGGTCCAGAGAGAAGACCTATTCTGCCAGCTTCTATCTTGGCCCACAGCAACCCCAGAGGCACGCTTTAGAATTCCTGAAGTTTGAAAAACACAGGGCTAGATGTTCTGTAAGCTCACATTCAACCCCCAAATTATACATATTATATAATCAAGTTTTCCTCTAATGAGGGAAGGATAACACTGGCACAAACAAAATACAAAACAAACCAACTAAACAGAAATGCTTATTTGTTTTTTGTATGCATGATGCATATTTATACATATACAATATACACATTTTGGAAAATTTCCTATAGCATTGAAATCTTCAAAGTCAAAACTGCTGGAAACACTAAAAACTTTGTATACTTGATATGTATTTTACTAAATGGGAATATTTTTATATTATAAAGTAAGCTGTCATAAATACATTCTTACAACAGTATATATGAGTAAAAATGGTTAGATTCATGGGTCAATGGACAATGGATGAATAAATGGATGGCTAAATAAATACACATATAGATTTTTTAAACATCAAAGTAATTATGGTGAGATTATGAGAGGTTTTTCTTCTCTACATATTTTGTGTTGTATAACATGAGCATATATTATTTTATAGATGAAAAAAATAAAGCCATACATTGTGCTAATAAAAAAATAAAAATGGGAATCTTAGGTTTGGAATAGAATAAGGTAGGCATGAACAAGTAGAGGCCCTAAGTACATTTTACACATGAAAATAATTCAGTCAATTTGTGCCTCCCTCCCGCCAAAGTCATGAATCAGCTCAGTGTTGCACTTGCTCCCCAAAACAAAATATGAGTCTCTTATGGCCCACTATGGAGATTCAAGGAATCACCACAAATCAAGGAGAAATGGCTTTTCTTACTGGCTTTGGCAAGGTGCTTTCTAATTTGAGCTATGCTTCTTTTACTTTTGAAGTCCAAGAAACTGAAAGTTGTAAAACATGAAAATTAGTAATAGAATGCAGACAGAAAATTCACATTTCCATAATTCAGAGGCAATAGTGTAAAATTGTACGTTGCCAACTCTAGGCCTACACGTATGAAAGCTTGAGAAAACATGGTATCATTATCACATTACTCCTTGTGATTCCAGTACTTGGAAAATATACTGCATCTCAGCTTTCTCTACAAATCATCTATCCATATTATCTCTGAAAAGATCCATAGAGGCAACAAATCCAAAGCTACTGTGAAGCACAAGGGATATAATACAGCATATTTACAGTTATTAAGAAAAGTGATTGATGTCTATGATTTAACTCTAACTGTAAAGATGATGCTATGAAGAAAATCACTAAATTCATCTACAGGTACAATTTTGCCTTCTTGACAAACCATTCACAATTGAATAGAGAACAGAGATGATCTAAATTTGGAATTCCTGTGTCCCTCCCAGCAGCATCAATACTCCTCTGCCTGCTGTGGTGAGCTCTGAATTATTTTCTGGGAATGGCCTTTCTGACCCTATGACACATCCCCACTTAGTTACATGGATACAAATGGAATGATTCAGATAACCACACAGACCGAATTCTCCATAAGCAATTAGGGTCAAAGGTAATAAAAGCCCAAATTTTATTTTATTCTTTTTTAGGTCAACAGACAAAAAGAATAAATGTAGGGTAAGAAAAAGGTGTGTGAGAGCAGAAACTGGATTTTAGGATTCTAGGCAATTCTGTCAATAGAAATAACATCACTGTAGCTTGATTTTCTGTTGATTGTTGTTCCCACCTATCTCAGGTGACTGAGTTTCCAGCCCAGTATCAAATCATCTTAAAATATAGGAATAATGTCTTGAAAATTTCCTATGATGATCAGGGAGATGCAAGAACTTTCACCTTTTTTGTTACCAACATATTTAATGATCTGATACCCAGAAAGTAAATTAAAAGAATTTTTCCAATCATCCCTGACTGGTGATTAATTGTATAATAATGGAAGGTATTCACCTGATAGCCTATTTTCAGTTTATGTTGGATGTGCAAGCTTGAATGACTCTTAAATATCAACGATGACACAAGGTTAATTGAGAAAGAGTGATGAATGTTCTTGATGCATTGTTATGGATGCACACACAGTAATTTCCAGCCCATTCAGAGCCCTGAGTCCTATTCACCCAATAGTCCCCTGATGAAAAGACTGATCATAAGTAATCACAGTGCTAAATTCTTAGTCACTTGCAAAACCAATTTTTGCTCCAAATCTCATTTATCTCCAGCCTGATTCTTATTTCAAGTCCTGTACGTTATGATGAAAATAGACTTGATATCTTCAAGGACAAAGAAATTGCTCTTCACTGAGAAATACTAGGTCTTCTACTGACCACACCCTGTCTGAATGCTAGCTTTATGGCTACTGAGTCATGTTCTTCCAACCCAGCCTCAAGAGTCTTCAAATAAGCTGTAGGTTGCCTATTACCCTCTGTGTCCAGGCTGTTCCTTGCCTTCCATTTCTTCTCCACATCTCTTTCTACTATTAATTCAAGATTCCCTGTAATCTTCATTTGCAGCCATAGGTGGGAGTCCCCACCTTGCATCCGAAAGTACCATGACCCTATTTCTATATCATATCTATAATATCTATAATATGTTTTTTTCATATTATGTTTTTTTCATATCTATAATATGTTTTTTGCTATAATTTTTAAGTGTCTGTCTCTCTTGATTAGATTTCAGAAGGGTTAAGATTATGTTTTAGTTATTTGGATAATCCCAGAGACTAGTATGAAGACCACCACATACTGGGTTATTGATAGTTTTATTGAGTGAATACAGTGCGTCAATCAACTAACTTACACAATGGTCCACTCCTTTCTATAGGGACACTAGAGAACTGTGTAACCCAAGGACTGCAGTTCATGAATTAAGTAGTGCTATGGATTTCACTGTGTCTTCCTAAGATTCATATATTAACACCCAAGTTAACCATATATAGGAAAGAAATTTTAGAAGATAAAAAGATAAAAGAAATCATAACGGTGGTTCCAGAATATGATTGAGTTGCTGGTCTTATACAAAGAGAAAGTTCTCTCTCCTCCTTCTTTCTCTCCCTCCCTTCTTCTGTCTCACTCCTCTAAAAGCAGGAAGTGAGGGAAGGCCATGTGGGGGGACACAGACAAGATGGTCATTTTCAAGCCAAGAAGCAGGCCTTAACCAGAAAGTGAATATTTTTGCACCCTGATCTTAGACTTCCAACCAATACAACTAGAGAAAATAAATTTCTGCTGTTTAAGCCACTGTTACAATTTAGCCATGAAGTGTCCCCCAAAACCTCATTTTCAGAGGTGAAATGATTAGGTTATGAGAGGTGGATCTTAATTGGTGGATTAATTCACTGATATGGATTAACTGGGTGACACTGGTAGGCAGGCAGGGTATGGCTGAAGGAAATAGGTCACTGGAGGTATAACTTAGGTTTTATATTTTGTTTCTTTCTGGTGAACAAAATTTTCTCGGCTTCCTGTTGCCATGTCCTGAGCTGTTTTCCTCTGCCATGCCCTCTTGCCATGATAGTCTGCTGCACCTGGGGCACAGAGCTGTGGAGTCAGCTAACCATGAGTTGAATCTCTGAAACTGTGGGCCTCAAATAAACTTTTTCTCTTTTAATTGTTCTTCTCAGGTTTTTTGGTCACAGAAACAAAAAAAAAAGCTGACTAAAAAAACCACCCACTCTATGGTATATCATGACTGCACAAGCTAAGGCAGGTAGCAAAAACAATGATAGTGTATTAGACATACAGTCCTAGGGGGAAAAAAAGAAGGTGTAGCTTAAGAAGAAAAGGGTCACTTTCTTATCTGCAAATGAAGGACAAGTCCTCTGAAGGGACCCTTAGGGGAAGTAAAATAATAAGACTTGATGTTCTCTTGCATTATCAGAGTGATAAAGTACTCAGTGGTTGTTGATTTTTTTCTAACTATCCAAGACAGATGCTGAGTTTTATTTACATATATTGTCTACTTTTAATACAGGTTTTTGAGTGAAGCATGAAAGAAATTGGCAAGGAATAGCATTACTCCTCAGAGGACACTAACACTTACTTTTATACAAGGACATGGGGCCAGTAAGTACAAGGATTAAAATGTAAGTCAGTCTCTGTCAGTCACACTCCTATCAACCTCAAATTCAATGGTGAATGTGGTTAACTATGCAATGAAACTCGACTTATTCATAGCTCTAAAAGTTAGCTCTTTTTATGACATTTGACACTGTCCTTGAAATCATCTCTATTTTTTTAATGAAAGTTTCCATAAATCCCATGGGGCCTTTGACAACCTTCTAACAGGAACATTGTTTGAAAAGATCTAAAAATATAGTTAAAAAAATAAAATAGAGCTTCTTCAAAGAGTCATTAGGGAAATTGATGAGGCCTGTTTTCTTTTCTTACTCTCTCCAAGGTCTCGTTAAGGGCAGGATTGGGTACATTAAAGGGGACAGTGGAGGGAGGGAAGGAATTAAACTATAATAGGAAGTTATGATTCTAGCCAATCTTGAATTTCCTTTGAATAGGATATAGAGATAAACATTATTATTAATAAAGGAGAAAGTTTACTAGCTCACTAGGTAGGAAGGACCTCAAATTTACATATTTTCTTTCTCACAGCACTTTGATCCTCCCTTTTTCCCCAACTACCAAAGCATACAGACATCCAGTCACAAGTGTGCATGCATGTTCGTATGCACACACACATGGGCACACACACACTCAAGCCTGTGCCAACACTTAGAATCTAACTATGTACTCTTGACATGCAGCCTTCCTTTTCAGACATTAATACCAACACAAGGTTCTGGGAATTACTTTGAACATCAAAATTAGTTACTGATGGTTGAAATAGAAACCTACATTTTCAACATGTCCCCCAGGGGATTCTTTCACATGAACCAACATTTCATTTGAGAACAACTTGTCTTCCTGACAGTAATGCTCATAGAAGGTAAGAGATGAAAATTTTGTAGAGCAGGCAGACTGTTTAAGCTACCCCTCTTCCTCTTATAATATAAAAAGCACATGCTTATTGATTAACCCCAGAATATCTCTGATCTCCACTGCTCACAAGTCTCTGTTCCAGGTATGTTGGATACATCCTTGGAATGAAAAAGATCTACTGCCTGGTGAGATGGTATTCTGTGGATCCTATAAAGACTCCTTTTGTCTTTCATATCTTATTATCTTGCTGAGAAACTTGGATGGCAAAGAGGGCTGTGGGACAGAACCCTAATGGACATCAATTGCATAATAGCTGGCCCTGGGGGGAAGCACAGTTTCCTCTGGACAAAGGCCCCAGGTTTTCACTATGTGGAAGCTGAAATTCAGCCCTTCCTTTGCCATAGCCAGGTGGGAGCCTTAAGTCATTACTTAAACTCACTGTTCTTCATGTTCCCTCTACCTCTTACTTTAGAAAAATATTTAACTTTCCTACTCTCCAAGCTGCCCATGAAGTTGAAATATGGACATAGAGGTGAATTTTTTATTTTCAACTAAATGAATTTGACAAATAGATGTTCCCTAGCACCATGCCATCCCCCACTCCTGCCATGACTTCTCTATCAGCTTCTCTCCACAATTAGACTAATTCTCGTTTACCGAATATATGTAGTATGTGTCAGGCTCTAAGATCAAATTTTCTCATTTAATCTCTACCACCACCCTTTATAGATTCTATTATTCTATTATAATTCCTATTTTATAGATAAGAAATCTAGCTCTGGAAGTGGAAACACCTGACCTTTTACACAAGAAGTGTGTGGTCCATGGAAATTTGATGCCAATTCAGTCTGATACACAGATACAAGCTCTTTCTCTATTTCCCAAAGCCTCTATTTTCAAATTCTACAAGTCTACAAGAGTATTTTTCAGTACAATATGTATTTGGTTTGCCAATTTTATATTTATATATGTATGAGTTCATTTTTTAATTCCAAAAAGCAGTAAAACAGCTGATACTTCATTTAGAAGATAAATCTATAGGTCAAGGGGTAACTTTTCTCTCCTTGATTTAGCCTAACTTCTTATTTTATAACTCAAACAAACTGATCCTGTTCTTTTCATTTTGTAACCTTTTAAGCCTGTTTAAATAGTCTGTGGCTTAAATCTCCTATGCTTTAATTTTCGATTAATTTGGTTTGAGCCTTTTGGTAATTCAGCTTGTTACATAAAATAGTCAATAAAATTCTTTGCACATCTGCTTTGATTTTAGCTTGCAACATTGGGATTGGCCGTCTGTGTCAAAGGAAATGGAAACTGAATAAATTTAGTCTTCTATGTAAGCAGGTAGTAGAAGAATGAAACCAGGGTGGAGTCTGGGGAAAGGTTTGAGAGTAAACTTGAAGCTATAGATAAGTGGTCTAGATTGGCACTGCAAGTATACTCTATCACAAGTAACACTTGTCTATATACAATAAAACATGAAGTTTTTAAAATTTTTATTTGTTTATTTACTTATTTATTTTTTGATACAGAGTTTCACTGGTTAGCCTCAAATTTGCAATCCTCTTTCCTCAGACTCCTGACTAGCTGGGGTGACAGGGATGTACTATCACACCTGGCTCTGATTTTCTTTCTTAGAAAACCCTTTCAATATTGGCAATGAAGAGGATTTTTCATGCAGGGAAAGGTTATTTGTGTAGGCCCAACATTTCTCTCCTGAAATTCACCTTGCTTATGGGAATAACTTTCTAAAGAGTTATGCACCATTAACATTATGGCTTTCCCAATTCCCTGGAGCACAGTGAACTTGGGACTGAAATGTTCACAAAAATATTTCTCTAACTTTAAAGTTCTTAGAGATTGCCTGGCAGTTCTGTCATAAGTTCAGGTTCTGACTCAGTAGGCCTGGGGTGTGACTTGAAATTCTGCATTTCTAAACAGCTCCCAGATTTTAGAGAAGACTGCTAAAGTGATGAAGTACCAAGGGGAAATGAAAGCATTAAGTGTCAATAACCATCACACTGAGTGCTTAAACATCATTTGTAGCCCCATCATGGGATTAGTATCTTTACAAAACAGTCAAACACACAATCTCTCTCTCTCTCTGTCTCTGTCTCTGTCTCTCTCTGTCTCTCTCTCCCCCTCCCTGCAGGTACCAGGGAAAGGTCATTGAAGGAATCATTGGAAAAAGAGTATTCACCAAGACCTTGACCATGCTGAGCCCTCATTTCAGATTTCCAACCCCCAGAACCATGAGAAACAAATGTCAAGTTGCTATTATTTTTGGTGGCACTACTGAGGATTGAACTCAGGGGCATTCTACTATAGAGCTATACTCTCAGCCCTTTTAATGTTTTATTTTGAGACAGGGTCTTGCTAATTTTCCCTGAATGGTCTCAAACTTGCAATCCTCCTGCCTTAGCCTCTTGAGTGGTAGGATTATGGGCATCCACTACCGCATCGGGCTATGATTACTCTTTGGTATCCATGGAGAAACTGGTCTCAAGGACTACCTTATAAGTCCCCAAATCTATGGATACTCAAGTCTCTTATCTAAAGTAGCATTATATTTCTATATAACCTTTGAACATCCTCCCATATACATTAAATTATCTTTAAATTACTAGTAATACTACATAAGCTTTGTAATAATAATACTACATAATGCTATATAAAGTTGTTATACTGTATTGCTTATGGAATCGTGACAAGGCTGTAATATTCAATAGAGATAATTTTTTTAAAAAAACTTTTTAAAATTGTACTGGGATTGAACCCAGGAGCACTTTACCACTGAGCTACAATCCTAGCCCTTTTTATTTGTCTTAACTTTGAGATGGGGTTTCACTAATTTGCTTAGGGCCTCACTACATTTCTGATGATGGCCTTGAGATTGTGATCTTCCTGCTTCAGTGTCTGTTTTGTTTTTTTGGTTTTTTTTTTTTTTTAAACATTTTTATCTGCAGCTGGTGAAATCCACAGACATGGAACCCACAGTCAAGGAAAACTAATTGTATAGAACGTTGTTTTCTTTCTTTATTTTTTTTTGGTACCAGGGATTGAACTCAGGGGTACTCAACCACTAAGCCACATCCCCAGCCCTATTTTGTGTTTTATGTAGAGACAGGGTCTCACTGAGGTGCTTAGCATCTCGCCCTTGCTGAGGCTGGCTTTGAACTCACGATTCTTCTGTCTCGACCTCCCAAAGTACAGGGATTACAGGTGTGCACCACCGCGCCTGGCTAATTGTATAGAAAATTAATAACATGCCATAAGGGACATAAGCATAAAGATATGTTTTATTTTTTTCTCCATGAAAAAGTCATAATTTTAAGAAAAACAGTGTTTGGTGTGTTTTACTTTCAGTTCTCCTAAGTCCCAAACTGACAGCTTATATGAAATAAGTAATACTAGTCAGAGACACTCAACTAAAATTTATTCTTCCCTCAATTTTATTCATCTACAGCATGGCCTGTGAGGACATAGCCCTATTCCTTCTTTCTGGTTAGGTTCCCTAGGTAACGTGACCATTGCTTTCTTGTTTATCTGGGATGATACCCATCACACCAGCATGCAGAGCCTGCCCCACAGAGTGGGAGCTGCGGTTGTATCTTCCCTTGGTAACTCCAGTGATTCACACAGGATCAGTCCACAATAAGTGGGTAGAATGAATGAATGAATAAACAACATCAGCTTCCAAGAAATACCTTAGGGACCACAAATACTTTTAGAAATAGAGGAATCAAATTAGGAAATTTCAGGTCATTCTTACATCGAGGCACTGTCTTAGTCCATTTTTGCTGCTATGACAGGATACCAGAGACTGGGTGATTCATAAGGAGAAGAGATTATTTCTTATAGTTCTGGAGGTTGAGAAGTCCAAGGTCAGGCACCCACATTTGACAGGAGTCATCCCACAGTCTAAGGCAGAAGGGTACAAGAGCATGAGAAACAGGGGTGTGGGTGGAGAGAAGGGGGGAGGCTGACTTATCCTTTCATTCGGAACTTACTCCCAGGATAATTGAGATAACTTACCCACTTCTGCCATACACATCATGAGTCTGTTCAAAGGGGCAGATCTGTCGTGGCATAATCACCTCTTTACTTCTTAAAGGTCTGACTTCTCAATACTATTTTCAACACATGAATTTGGGACCAGGCACCAGGGAAAGAGGCACATTCTCACCACAGCTGGCATGAGTGAGAAATGTCACCATCCCTTCTTAAATGACACCAGTTGCCTCTCTGGGTTTCTTGTAACTACTCTTATCTCTCTCTAATAACACTACAGCCAGAACATTATTTTTAAAGAGGGTGTCTGCTGGTAGTACTCCCCATTGAGGATCCTTTGACAGCTTTCCAGTGATCTCGGAACACTAAGTGGCCAATTATGTAGCATTTCCATCAGAAGACTCAGGACTGTGAGCCCTTCCTATCTGACTTCTCTGACCTTCTGAAGTTTTGATGGGCTCCTCCTGCTCCAGAGGTTTCACACAGTCTGTTTACTCCATGTGTCTGCTCTTCCCCATTTCTTTTGGTGGTGATTCCTTATTTTATATCAGATGTCAGCATCAAGGTTATTGCTTCTAAGAACTCTTTTTTGGTCCAGTTTTGGTCTAGTGCTCAAATGATGAATTTTCAATTCATGAAGTATATCACCTTCTTTAGCATAGTAATTAAAATTACATTGCTAATAATTTCTTTAATTATTTTCTTAATTATTCCCATTGCTAAAGCATGTAATTTGTAAAATCAAAGCCTTTTGTCTAACTTGTTCACTATTTATCCCCAGCACCAAACATAGTTCCTGGCACAAATAGAATGCATGATTATGACGATGATCCAGAAATGTGAGTTAGGTCATGCCTCACTGTGTCAAAATAATTGGGATCCAAGAATGTGCCCTTTCAATAGTTCTCAGTTCTTTCCAATAACCTACAGTTTTAATGCCATGAATAGTTGGAATCCAGTCTACTTTAATGTGTTCATGTTTTATGGAAACAGACAGAAGTAGAAATTTTGGCAATTGTTTGTTTCTAAATTGAACACCTGTCTTGATTGTTGTGAACTACATCAACAGCTGCTTCTAGCCTCAGAGGAAGGGTCAGACATTTCTATGGCTGTTGCCATGGGTAAGCTGCTGCTTCATCTGCTATAAACATCTGCACAAGAGTTTGTAAAGTGGAATCATTTATTTTTAAAAATAACCATTTAGAAAATATACTATGACTGCATCCACAGATTTACATGTGTATTTTTCTTAACACTCTGGTTTTGTGCCATGTGGGTCCTTCCCTGTTTGTGTTGACTCCGAGACATGATATTTGATTTTTACCTCCCTCTTCCCTACATACTAATAAACAATACTGCATGCTTTAAACAAAAAGAGAAAAAGAAAAAACCTCCCAAATATTCACAAGAAATAGAAAAGCTGTTGTCACAAAACTGAAATCTGGTAGAAAATGTAATTCATGGTGACCTGCAGTCAAATACAAGACAGATTAACTGAGGACAGAAGGACAATAGGTAGGTACTTGGACACTCATGTGGGCAAAGTTCAGAAAATTATAGTCAGAATACAAACAACAAAAAGAATGCAATTTCTAGGAAGATACAAGGAGCAATGGAAGGATGAGCTCCAGGTCAAAGATATGAAAATGAGCCATTCTGCACACAGGGCAAAAAAGGAACAAGTATTAGAGTAACTGCTTTATAAATTAAGTACACCTTAGAACATACTCAGCTTACTCATTGCAAGTACAATTTTGGCAGAGAAAGAATCAAAATCTACAGATAGAGAAAATAGGCCCTTCAATGTAGAGCACATTCATTAATTTATTAATTCATCCTTTGTCTATGCAATAGTCTGCTAAATAGAATACACTACTGACTGGGCAACCTAAAACCCAGTGTTTATATTTTTTCACAATTGTGGAGGCTTAAAGTCCAACATCAAGGTCCTAGCTGATTTTGTTTCCCTTGAGGCTGATCTCCTTTCAGACTGCTGCCTTCTAGCTATCACCTCGAATGACATTTCCAATGTGTGTGCAACCTTGTTGTATCTCTCTTCTTATCGGATTAGGTCCCACCCTTACAACTTCATTTAAATTTAATTACATCCCTATGTTCCTTATTTCCAAATATAGTCATATGGGAGTTCGGGTTTTAACACATTAACTTGGGAACTCAGATCAGTCCATAATAGCCCACTTCAGTGAGATTTTCATTTAAGGGCTTGCCTATGGTGGGTACCCTCCCTAATATAATCTGAAGTAGAGTACCTCAGAAGGATCCACAAATGAGTCCCCAGAAAGATCATGATAAAATGGCAGGAGAGAAGGCTCAGAATTATCACCTCAGGATCACCTTAGGCCTGATATAGTACTAAGAACTGAGACAGGATGGAAATGGTCTGAATGGAGTTTCCTGAGACTGTAGAATGCTCCAAATAAATGGGATGTGCATGCTTTTATGGAATAGTGTATGGTTGAGTGTCAAGCTGAACTAAATGTTGTCAACTAAGCTGAGTGTTCACATATTAGAAAAAGTATAGAAGGAGATAAAGACTATTTTTCAAAAAATATGAATACAATTTATAATAGAGAGCCAATAATACCATACTAAGTATAAATCCTTCATTAACGATTTCCCTTCATATATGGGAAGAGGGGATGGGAATGAACGAAGGTGTGATAGGGAATAGTGTAATGTTAGTTCACAAACTGCAAAAGGCATGCAAATTTAAGAGGTTGCTCAGTACTACTCTTTATTTAGCAAGTACAGCTGTCCAATTTTGGGAGATTGCATACTGCCTCTGCAGAAAAAAAAAAAAAAAAAAAAAACACTTCACAGACTATCACTTTCAAGTGCTACATAGTTCATCATCCAAGCAAAAGATTTAGTAGTTTTAGGAATTGCAGATGGATGTCCTCGTAAAACATGCAATGTCTAATCATAAAATTATTAAAACAAAAATTGGAAGCCAGGCGCGGTGGCTCAAGCCTGCAATCCCAGCACTTAGGGAGGCTGAGACAGGAGAATCGCAAGTTCAAAGCCAGCCTCAGCAACGGCGAGGCGCTAAGCAACTCAGCGAGACCCTGTCTCTACATAAAACACAAAATAGGGTTGGGGATGTGGCTCAGTGGTCGAGAGCCCCTGAGTTCAATCTCCAGTACCAAAAAAAAAAAAAGAAAAATTGGAGAAGAAACAAGGATGAACTTAGACACAATAACTTCTTCAAGGAGCTTATTTTCTTTAAAAAGATATAGCTTCTTAAAAAACGTTTCATTTTGATACTTTATACTTTTTTTATTTTGGTAAAGTTATTGGAGAATGTATTTCTTTTCCTATGTCTTTTTTGTTCTAATTAGTTACACATGAATGCACTTTGACACCTCATACATAAATGGAGTATAATTTCCCAATAGTATGATCGTATGTAATGTAGAATCACATCAGTCGCTCAGTCATATGTGTACATAGGGTAATAATTTCTAAAGCAGAAATAAATCATGGCAAAAACCCCTGGGTTGTATGGTTCCTGTAATTGGATCTGATAGGTAAGTATATTTACCCCAATAGTTCAAGGTTACAACTGCTACAGTCACGCCTTTGAACCTCCAGTAGATTTTGTAGGACCATCTGGAGACCTGACTGTTTTAAAAGCTGCTGTTGGCCTCAGGCAAGACCTAAGTCCCTGCAGCCTGCTGTGCATTGCAGGAAGGAATAGGAATGGACCAGTTTCCTGTACTTGTTTCCTTAAACAGGCTGTCCTCAGGTTAAACTGCAAACTCCTTAATGTGGCTTATCAGCTCTTCTATCTCCCGCCGCCTGCCCACCATGCTATGCTGTCCCATGCTGCCATCTCCGTGTCCAGCACTGAGTTCTGGTGACTTTGCTTCATTACACCAGGATTCATGTTGTCTTCTTCTATCAAACTTACTCAGCTCTATAACTGGAGCCACACTCTTCCCCTTCTATCTTCTCGTGGCTCTTTGGTATTTATCCTAAAAGCCTCTTCCTCCCTAGCAGACTCAGAAAGATGATTCTGCTATGGGTTTTTGCAAAATTTCTCAACATGTACCAGAATTATTTTTCTATCTTGGTATTTTGTGCCTTGGTGATTACTGAGATGTTTGGACTCCATGACAGTATTTGAAGAATTAAAAAAACATCTTCTGCATGCACTAAAGTTATAAGAGGAAATGGTACGAAAGCTAGTGAAATCAAAGACCGGTACACACTCATTCCATTTTCTCAGCCACAAACTGGAAAGAGTCATGACTTTGCTTCCTCAATTCTAGGAGAAAGTTGAACTTAGTATTAAATTGTGGATGAGAAAATGGTTTTTCGAAGAAAACCTGATTTTCACTAGTGTGGCACAGAGATTTAAATATTACCAAATGTTATGTGTGTCCCCTAAATTCCCAGCCACTTTGAATTTAGATGGAGATATCAAACTAGTTCTATTAGGAAGACACAATGGGCATGTTGGGTGACACTTGAAGACTAAGATAATGAAAAGTCATTTCAACTCATCCTTGTCCTTCCCTTCACGATAATCTCAGAGAACATGTGTTTCACATGGCCAAAGTTTAAGATGAGGGAAGAGAACCTCATGATCATTGTGGTTTGAATCTGGAGTGTCCCAAAACTCATGTGTTGAAGGCTTGGATCATGAGGACTTTGATTTCACCAGTGAATAAGCCCAATAGTAAATGAGTGGACTACTGGGTGGAGGTGGAAACTCTAGGTAGGTGGGCCATTGTTGGAGGAAGTGGGTCACGTGGGGCAGGCCCTTTGGAAGTACATCTTTTCTGGAGCCCATTCCTCTATCTCTCTCTCTTCTTCCCAGATGCCATGAGATGAGATGAGCAGCTTTCCTCCACCATGCTCTTCTGTCAGGATGCTCTGCTTCTCCTCAGTCCAAAAGCAAAGGAGCCTGCTGACCCTGGACAGGAACTTCTGAAACTGTGAGCCAAAATAGACTTAGCACATGGCCCTTTGGGTAAAATTCCAAATCCCGACTATAGAAGAGGCACTGTCTCCTACCACTGTCTCCTCATCTCTAAAAGAATGAGGATGTCTTTTACAGCTATTTTGTTCCTATTCTTCCTTCAAACATTGGCTATATACGTACATATGGGTATGGAGAGGAGGGTGTTGAGGAGAGGAGCGGATATCAGTTCATTTTATTTATTGATTAATTTATGTTTTGTATTCAAGGTCTTTGTCCCAAGAGAGGCCACATCTACACTTATGGAAAGAACCACACAATTGGACTTGGAAATAGATAATATTAGATGAGACTTTGGAATGTCTTCCAAAAATATGAATAACAAATGTATGGTATGCCATGCCCCATGAGAGGAGAGACAGGAGCATGCACAAGTGCATGTATGCAGAATAGGGGCAACTGTTTGGTGACAGAATGGCAAGGTGGCAAAGGCAGTTCTCACTAACCATTTCATGTCTTCCCTTGTTCTTAGCCATGGAACTAGCTCTGCACAGTGCACTGTTAGGACCAGCATTGTGTGTAGATTCTGGGCCACTGAGAGTCATGCACATCCTGTTTTCTTCCCTTTGCCATTTTAACTTTGCAGGTGCTTGTTCTAAATGGCGTGGTAAAAGATGGCAGACGAGCACCCACTGACATCTGAGTGGACTCTGTGGCATCAATCCACTGAGATTCCAAGGGTGTTGGGGCTGGGGATGTAGCTCAGTGATAAAGAGCTTGCCTAGCATGTGTGAGACCCTGAGTTTGATACCCAGCATCACAAAAAATATAAAATAAAGAATTCAGTGATTTCAAAGACGTGTCTTCTGTTGTGGGAAGCTGACATTAATTACCTTGATAAAAACAAAAACAAAACAAAATGCCTCTCACCAGCATTCTAATCCTTTGAATTACAATGTATATGACATGCACAAAACTGGTAAAGCATACATGTAGAAAAAACAAGATGAGACCAAAATATTAATAGAAGGAAAAGATATAACATCTATCTATCTATCTATCTATCTATCTATATCTATATATCTATACGTGCATATATATCCTGAGCTTTACTGCTGAACTATACCCCCTACCCCAAGATTTTATTTTTTGAATATACAAATATAATATGCTACACAAGGGAGAATCATCCATAAACTTCGGTTATTTTTAATTGCCTACAGAATGCCTTTAATTGCTCATTTCTTGCAGATGATTACCACCTTGACTAAGGCTGGGGTAAAATCAATCAAAGTCAAAATGGTAGTAACCATTGGCATACGGACAATCAGAAGGAAAATTAACTCATTTCTGAAACAATAATGTGCTTTACAAAAAATTAAATCAAGGCTTTATTATATTTGCATTTGTATGAGGCTGAAACTAAAGCTTCTGAGCCCTGCATCACATCATCCATTCTACACAAGTGACTCCCCCAAAATAATCTCCAGTTGGAAAATATTTTCTTAATGAAAAGTATATTGAAATAATCTTCAGAGCTATGATGCATGGGGGGAAGGGAGGACTTGAGTATCATGTGAAGTTCTACTTTCTAGTTTTATGTAAAGCTTGATAGCATTCCTAAATGTTAAATACAATCAAGAGGCTCATTGTGCCAACACAAGTACATGAGACATGTACTCCTTTACAGATTGGAGCAACAGTATTAATAAATTTATTTTTTATATTACAGAAAAATAGTTTTATTACAAGAAACTGAGATTTAAGTTTGTCAACAAAACTTATAAACTAGGTGGGTTTGGGCCTCTATCTTTATATCTTCTTCTTATATCCCTCTGGTTCTTATTCTACTTCCAAATATCAGGCACCAGCCTTCTTCCAGTTCATCATACAAAAAACTTGCTGAACTTTATCCCGCCTCAGGACTTTTGCACATGCCCTTTTGTACTTCCCACTGCCTGGACAGTTTTTCCTCTGGTACTAAAAAAACTGTGCTCTTCTTAGAATTATGCTTCAGTCCACATATCACCTTTTCATAGACCTTCCCAGATCTCTTAATTTGCATCTAATTTCAGCCCAAACATTATTTAAAATAACCTACTTTATTTCTGAACCCTTATCATTACCTAAAATTGTCCTATTATTTCACTTGCTTATTGCCATTGTGCTTATCTATTGTGTTCATGGTCCTGTTTCTGAGGATCAGCAGAGTATCCAACACATAGATAAAAAGATATCATTAAATATTTTTGAGTGATTATCCTACATAGAATAATAACAGAACTGCCAGTGTCTGCTACAAAAGTACAATTTAAATACAATGAGAATCCTTATCAGGGACAGATAAAGTTGTTTACTCCTCTTTAATCACCGGAAATTCTATGCCTATCCTACCACATCTCCTTCAGCCACATGTAATCTACAAGTAACATTACAACTGACTGTCTCTCAAACACACATGATTTTTTCTAATCTGAGGACTGTGTGTATGTTGTCCCTCTGTTTACTTTCTCTCCTGTCTCTACCTTCAAACCACTGTGCCTCCCAGACTCAGCTCCACCGTCTGGCTCCTGTAAAATCTGCCCCATGGTTTGGCTCCTATAAAATCTGCCCCATGCAAATCTACTCTCCAGCAAATGGGACCACTCTCAGCACTCACTGTCCTCAAGACTCTGTTAGAACAATTGTACAAGTTTATGGTAATTATCTCCATGTATGCATTTCAGACACTGAGGACAGAGTCCTATAAGGACAAAGTCTGTGTCCTTTTCACCTTGATAAATACACCATTATGTATAACACCTCAAACATGGCAAAGACCCAGTAACTGCCTTTGATTTAAAAATACAATTGACTGAACAAAAAACAGAATTATTCTCAAATAATTTTCACAAGTACCATTCACATAATTTGCTGAACATTATCTTCCTACAAAGTCTTATTGCTATCTTTTTAGTTATTTAAAAGCTATTAAATTTTTTCTTAAATTATGCATTGGATTTTTATTACTATTACTTCTTGATATTCAGAGAGCACCTTTTCAAAAGACTTCAATACATTTAGTTTAAAATGTTTTATATTGTAGGATTCAGAAATTCCACTACTTGGAATCTGTGCTAACAAAATAATCAGGATTGCAGGCTAAGGGAACCCATTTAGCATTCACTACAGTCAAGGAAATGGGCAACATCCTTAATACTTTGCCTTAGGGGAAAGGTGAAATAACCTTATTATGTTCCATAGGAATGATTATTTTTAATTTTTTATTCCATAAGTGTGAAGAAAATTTTAAGACATATTATAAAAAGGTTTATTTACAAAATAATAATTTTATTTTGCTGGTGGGCCTTTTAAAATTAAGAAATACAACTAATTTTAATAATAAAATTATTTCAAAAAAAAACCCCAAAATAACTATTAGTAGTACATTTGATGTTTTCAAAAGCTTGGTATGTATTATTTGAATATTATAAGCAAAATAACTATTTCTGGTTTCTATTTATTGCTTTACTTAGTTTTTTTCCATTTCTATGGCACCTCTATTATATTTATTGGAAAATTCATTTTTCAATATATTCATATTATTTTTAAAAATACTTTGTATAGTTTTCTTCTAAGTTATAGTTTGTAACATATTTTGGAAATAGTTGACTTATTCAGTTGAATATTCTCTATAGACCATAATACTTTTAAATTTTGGAAGCAATTATCTAAATTGCTAAGGTTTCAAAGCAAATGCACTAAACTATGGATATTCTTCATCTTAATATTTTTGTATAGATTTTCAACTTTAAGTCCAGATTTTTTACATATGCAGTGTTTTTGCCTTTTTTCCCCATGATCTCTCTCTCTCTCTGATAAACATTTTTACACAGTAGAACTTGTCAAATAAGCTGACTTTATAATTGCCTTGAATATTTTACTGGGTTTAGATTTATGTGAAATTATAGGAATTCTCAATGTACTTCCTTTCTGGTTCAGAATATGAATTTATCTAATTAAAAACAAGAGTCCCATCAAGATATTCTTCCCAGAAGTCAAGGGATTCCAACACACAATTATAGATCTTAAAAATTAAATATGTAAACATTGAAGTATTCATCATTTATTCAGTTCCTTCCTTGCTTTTGTTGGGATAATTTTCAATATGTTCCTTTTTAAAGTTCTGTTTTCAATAATTGTAATTTTCTCAAAGCATTAACAACTAAGGCTTTTTGGCTCAATATTTGTTGAATACTTTGAAAGAAATTTTGAAGAGTTTCAAAAATACTAGGAAATGTTCCCAATATAATATTTAATGGGGAAAAAATATAAAATTAAATAAAACACCCTAAGAGAAAATTATGTAAAACATTACATTTTACTAGGTTAGCCTGTATATATTTTTCATACTGTAGCACACTTGAAAGCTGCGCTCATCTCCCCATCAATAAGTCATTGCTGGCTATCACACCATTGTGCTTGGCCAAGTAAGAATTTTTGTAGTCTTGGGAAGAACTGGCACATCTTTGTTATTGGACAAATTATGTGCACTGTTTATAATACCTATGTTGAGTTTAATTGTGACTTAAAATGGCTTTAAAATACTCTATTTTGATTCAATATTGAAAAGCATTGTTTACACGGAAAATCAGCAGCCCAGATGATATTGTGATGGGCTTATACACATATGTACCAAAGGGGATTCCAGAGAGACAGGATCTGATTGTGGATGAGTTTCAGGAATATCTGATCCAATTTATTTTGCATCTATTTTATTTTTATGTATGCATAAGAATGATATGCAATAAAAAGTTCTGCCTATGTAATTTAAGAGAGTCATTTTGAGACATACAACATAGAAGTTCCAAATGATAATAAAGTATTGTGTCAGTGTATATTTGGCAGCATATTATTTTCTTTCTTAGGAAATAATTGTAAGTCTTACAATCACTAGTATTTAATTAGACTGAACATGCATATACACCAGAAGAAAATATCTTAAAATGTTAATATTGCCTGTCTCTCACCTATAGAAATACAAATGCTTATAACTTAAATTTACTCTCTATAGTTTCCAAATGGAGTAAATATGCATAATTACTTATAATTACTTATGCAGATATAAAAGTATATGCATAGTTATAATTAAAATATTAATTAATATTTGCCAGTATTTATAATAGCAATATCATGTACTTATTTTTATTACTGAGCAAAAAAGTATAAGGTGTATATAAATATGAATTTATATCTATAAAATACTTAGAGAATTAATAAAAATGGAAAAGAAAAATGCCAAGTGTTAATAGTAGTTACAAGGGTAAATCGTGATAGAATTATAGATTTGCACTCCCATTTTATCTTTACTTATTTTTCAATAATAATAAGAATGTATATACATGCACATATGTACTATATTTATTATACAGATGAACAGAAAAACAACATTAGCAAAGTAAACACAATTACTGACTTAATATTTAAAATGATTTGCATCTTTATATAACTTACATCCTCTGCCCACAGGGCACCCACTGTTGTCATTGCGGCAAGTCTTTTACACACACAGGTCAAGTACCCCTATCCAAGCTGCCTTGGACCAGTTTGTTTGGGATTTGGAAATATTTGTATATGCCTAATGAACTGTCTTGTGGATGAGACCAAAGTCTAAATATACAAATCATTTATATTTCATATACGCCTCATATGCACATCCTAGAAGTAATTTTGCAAATGTCTTTAGTGTGCCTGCTTTTGACTATGATCTGTCATATGAGGTCAGGATGGAATTTTCCACTGGTGGTATCATGTCAGTGGTCAAAGAGTTTCAGATTTGGGAGCACTTCATATTTCCTGGTAAGGGTTGCTCAACATAAATTATTTTATTTCCTATCCATAATTCTAGGGATATCTATATATCCCGACTTTAACGGTAGGATAAGTGAAGGTTGCTGGAGTCCACAGCCTCACTAACTCTTATAGCTAGTTACACAGTAGAGCCAGAAAGAAGGTGGGCTCATTCTGTTTAGGACCTTGTGACATGCATGGGTTCCTCCCACCACCACCAGAAGCTAGTGATTTCAGCATACCTATGGAATGAATCATAGAAGGAACAATTCCCATTTTATAGAAAGAGTAACCAGAGTAGGGAGGCCAAGATCTTGTGGAAGATGGCAGAGCTGTTAAGAGAGAGCTTTGGGTCTAGAAACTGCCTAAACAAGGTGAAGACCTGACAGTAAAGGAAATTGAAATAGAGGGTCTCAAATCACTTTCCACTGGGGCCTGCTCCACAGTGGAATATCATTTTTTCTGAAATTTATGTTGCATCACTGGATCCAATTTCAAAGATCCATGTACAGAATAGGTGCAGACAATGGATCTTTTATAACAGCCTTGTAGTCAAGTTGTGGACTGAATTGATTTCCTTTTCTTTTGTCAGATGAAGGTGGAATATAATTGTAGTAATAACTTATATAGTGATTTTCAAACTCAAAGCTCTGGGGAAAACACATTAAATAGCTCAGTGCCATTTGAATATGGCATTCTATTAGCTGTTGAGTTTCAGGGACTTGCTACAAGTGAGAAAGGCACATTGAATTGGACTTGATGAGTACTTTATTTTTAGATATTCTGTGCTGAGTGAGGCCAGAGTCCTCCTAATGTGGGATTCTTCTTCTCACAGCAATTCCAAGGGATAATAGAGGGAGACAAGGATGTAAGTCTCCAAAATACCTGTAGACACTATTAGAAAAGCTCAATGGACATTTTAAAATGAAAAGGCAAAAAAGTAGCTTGTTTCATGCAGAAATTTTTAACAGTAAATAATCCCATCAGAAAAAAAAAGAATATACACACTTACAAATCTTAGTAGAGGATCTCAAAAACAACACTACTGGGCAAAAAGGTGTACATATCTGACATCTGTTTTGGGGGCTTTTTTCCTCCTCTCCCAGTACTGGGAAATTGAACCAAGAAACCCCCAACTACTTATCTACATTTAAGTCCTGTTTGCTTTTTATTTTCTCACTAAATTGCCAAGTCTGGATTTAAACTTTTTGAACTTGTTATCCTCATGCCTCAGCAGCCTAGTACAGACATGTACCACCATGCCAGGCCCTATTGTAATCATCCAGTAAAAGAGTGATATTAAAGTCTACACCACAGGGGGCAGTGTTGCAGCATGCAAGAGGATGATATAGTAAATTCGTCCAAATTTCAGATTCATCTATTCATCTTCTCATTAATCTCTTTGATTCTCAGTTTCTAAATCTGTAAAATAGTGATGGATATATATATATATATCTCCCCCCACACACAGGGTTTTATAACATTTAAAGGGAATAACATACTTTGAATACTTGATCTACTGTCTGAGTAAATAATGAAGATTCATAAATGGTAATTGGTTAGAAATATGTGGGTTTCCTTCTTTTTTAAGCTTAGTATTTTCTTTAATTTATTTATTTACTTATTGCAATGCTGGGGGTTGAATCCAGGATCTTACACATGGTAGGCAAGTGCTGTGCCACTGATCTACAGCCTTAGCCCTGTTGATTTCATTTCTCTATATTTCTTCTAAAACCAAATAAAGTTTTGCATCCTTCAAGACACGGACCCTTGTTTTGTTATTATTAGGCCTTGTGACAAGTTTCTATTCACAAACTCATATTTTTCATACCCCTGAAACATACTTCTTTAATTGTTTGGGGTTTAAGTAATGTGAAACCAATTTTAAATCTATGCTCACTCTTTAGAAGTTGAAAACTCCCTCCCAATACATTTATTCCTCTAGTAATCATTATCAATATTTTGGTGCTATATTTCATTAAAAACAAAAATAATTTTTTTTAAAAAAACAATTTAGTGAATGTTAACTTTGGATTTTTAGCAGAAATTGAAGGTATCTATAATTAGTGAAATAGTCTTCAGAGGATGAAAAATAAAGGAAAAAAAACACATCTTTAAAGACTGAAAACCACAACAATACAATAGATAAAATGCCAATACCATATTGTTTTGATATAATTATGATGTCCTTGGACTATTAGCCACACATTCACTGTGGTAACCTTGTATCAGCAGGCTAAAACAATAGTTATTATTGTTAAGAAGGAAATTGAATCATGAAATTGTAAAATCTTATGATTTAAAAGAGGACCCTAAAGAAGTCATCTATGTTTAACCTCTCATCCAGTGCAGAATTTTCTCTTACTCCATCCATGGACTATATTCATTCATTTGTTAAATATTTATTGAGTGTTTCCCATTTTTCAGTTCATATTTGTTTCCTTAATGATATATCATCAAACTAGACACAAATGTTGGTGGCCATAGAACTTGTATCCAATTCAGGAAAGATGGACAAGATGGGCAAAAGCATGAACAAATAATTTTAGAGAGAGATAAAATTCCTATAAGGGAAGAGGGTGGAAAATCACTTGCTAAAGGTCTAGGGAAAAATTTTTGTTAAAATACTGGGGATCCATAGGTTCCATTTGTTATTATTATCTAAGTACTCTGAAGGATGTTAACTCAAAATCAAACTATTTCTTAAAATATTGAGCTTTTCCTTTAAAATGGGAGAAAGCAGCCAGGCACTGTGGTACATGCCTATAATCCCAGCAATTGAGGAGGCTGAAGCAGGAGGATCACAAGATAGAGCCTGGCTTGACAAAATCATCAAGTGCTCGGTGGTAGAGCTCCCCAGGTTCAATCCAAGCACCATGAGAGAAAATTAGGAAGGAGCCAGGCGCAGTGGCACACGCCTGTAATCCCAGCATTTAGGGAGGCTGAGGCAGGTGAATCGCGAGTTCAAAGCCAGCCTCAGCAACAGCGAGGTGCTAAGCAACTCATTGAGACCCTGTCTCTACATAAAACACAAAATAGGGCTGGGGTGTGGCTCAGTGTTCTGGTACCCCGGAGTTCAATCCCTAGTACCCCCCCCCAAAAAAAAAAAGAAAAGAAAAGAAAAGAAAAATAAGAAGTAAACAAATATTCAATTAAAAATTCTATATACAAGGAAGGGTCAAATTGCTATGTGGGTAGGTCTTATGTCTGATTATTTCAATTCTCAAGGCTTAAGGCAGTGCCAAGTATATGGGGTTGTCAATAAAAATCTGTTGACGAATGGATAGGCTTAATTTAGAATGAGAGCAAAACTGAAGAACATAGAAAGCTAATGAGGGACATCTCCAGAAACTGTGTTATCTGATGCCCAAGTTTTAGCAATTTGTCATCACTATAAATTACACAGTCTTTATGCTTTACAGAAATCACGAATTTTTTCTTTTTTGTTTTTGCTGTTCAATATTCACTATAAATTTTTAAAATGTATAGTTATAGCCCTATTGTTAAAGAGATATAGCTTCCTCTTTATTTTTTTTTCCTTAAAGCTAAACTATTTTTGTCTTTCTGTAACTCAAAGAAATATTGCAGACCCACTAGCTCAGAGTTGATTGGAGAGTTTCTAGGTTCTAGCTCTAAAGTACTATCTTATAGTCTGCTAACAAATTGAAAGATGGGCACATCAAAAGGACCAGAACCATATTATAGTGATTTATTTTGCAGATGCATTTGCTGTTCATACTGGACATAGTTAATATATCCATACTATTAAATAGTTGTTTAGTTTGTTTTGTTTTTTTCTTTTAAACAAGTATCTTCTCATACATGCTTCTCTAAAAGCAGTGAATTGATGAGTTGGTCATCTTTATTATAAATTAAAGTGACAATGTAGATTAAAGATGTTTAATATGAAGAATGTAATCTGCTTATAATTTTGTGCAAAGTTAGAAAAATTATGATTGTAACAATTTTTTTTCTATTTGCCTCAACAAATGTTTTCAGTGAATAGTGTGTACAGCTTCTGAAAATTTGTTTTTTTCTGTTATGTATTAAAATTCAACTTTTGAGAAAAATAAAAAAAAAATAAAATTAAAAAAAAAAGTTATGGTGCCAGGCTGAATATTGAAGGCTTGGCATTTATTATCTGATTTAATACCTATAATAATTCTGTTTTGATTATTATTCACATTTTAAGGATGAGGAGACAGAGGTTAAGAAATGTGTCTTTTTTTACATGCATATGTTTAAAATGCAAAGTGCATTAAAGTTGACTTGGCTTAATAAAACAAGTAATGGGCAAAAAAAAAAAAAAAGTGACAATGTAGAAAACAAGAAGCAACATAGGGCCCAAGTTAGAAAGAATTTGATTTTTTAAATTTACAGAACTAATTTGTGCAAATCATCAATTACCCCTAACTTACATCGACATCAAGCATACTGGCCTAAATCCCTGCATTTTGGGTTATTTACAGGTTATGTGCTCTCAGAAGGCAAAAACTATGAGCTCAGTTAGTTCCCTCTTCTATCAAATGTTGATAAGGAACCACCTACCTCACAGAATATTGTGGGAATTCTAAAATGGCTAGCATCGTGGCTAGCATGACAAAATTACAGCTAATATTACTCAATTTTTATTTCCTATCAAGATTATGCTATTGATCTCTTTGTGAGTTTGTGCCAGGTCCTGGCTATTTTTCTGATGAGTATTTTGTACTTGTGGGTGGAAGATTTCCCCCTCGGGGCCAGTCTCACACATGGCACTCTGGCTGGTCTAGAGAGAAGAAGAGCTAACTAGTCCCTGCAGGCATTAAACTCAGGCATTGAACTTGTAACCTGGACTTCATTATGTGCCACCCACTATGCCACTCAGCCAACAGAGTGTTTTGATTGAAACTGCAGCTTTCACAGGCCTTACCTGGCCTGCCAAAAGAGAACAGCTAACTGGAGTGTACAGTGTGAACCCTTAGGCGGAAAACTTTCTCCCAGAAGGAAAGGAGGTGGAGTTGGAGATTGGGCCTACTGTATAGAGGAAGGGGGAAGTTTTGGGGACTTGCTCACAATGTCTAGTTCTTTGGACCAGCAGCCCAGCATCATTAGGAGCTTTGTGGAAATGTAGAAACTCAGGTCCAACCCCACAGGATCCTCTGTGAGAAATTCCCAACTAGTTCATATATACACATGGCATTTAAGGGAAACTGCTGTAAAAGTAATTCTAATTTCACCCACATTCAAATGGCCCAAAAACCTTCAAAAATCCAGATGTTCAGGCACACTCCATACCAAGGAAATCAGTATGTCTGGAAGTAGGACCTAAATAATTGTCATTTGTGTAGCTGCCAAGTCATGCTAAGGTTCTACCATATTTGAAAACCACTGCTCTGGGATGTAATGGTGACAATGTTACTCCAGCTTTCAAAGTTGAATGTGAGGTAGACAGAAAAAGCAGACTAGTTCTGATAAGGCACGATTTGGTAGGAAAAGAGACAGATCCCAGCAGGAGCCATGTGGATCCAAGATGAATCCCAGAACTCCAATTACTAGTTCAGTGGCCTCAGGGAAATTATTTAACCTCTCTGACTTTTGGTTTCCTCCTAGGTAAAAATGAAGATTAAAAATACCTAGTTTGCAGTGGTGTGATCAAATTAAAGGCAATATGCATATAAAGCACCTGCCAAGTGGTGCTATGATAAATACATAATAAATATTGGCTGAATAAAAACATTATTACTAACAAGGTTGTTTTTTTTTTTTAATTTGGGATGAAAGAATATCTGGAAAAGTTCTTAATAGACACAAAACTCACTACATTCAGTGATGTTCTGGAAAAGCGTGAATGTCTGAAATAGTTTCAACAAACTCTGTATATCCAGCATTTCATTGATGAATACATGGAAAGACAGAAAGTCCAGAACTATAAGTTTTGATGAAAGCAAATGCACAAAAATTGTCCAGTAATTTTAAATGACTCTATAACTTGTCTTCTACTGTTTAATGCATGTCTTACATAGTATGTAGTTAATTTTGCTTCTTAAGATAACTGTATGGAAAGAGAGCTCATCCTATGTACAGAAATTCCCAGGAATGCCAAGAAAGGGAAAAGCTGCCAAAGTGACCATTGCTTAAGAAAGTAATTATCTTGGGAATTCTTTTGAAACTGCACTGACTCTAGTATTACAATAGTACCTGGATAACACCAATCAACATAGAGAATATCACCTGGGATCCCACAAACTAAAATTAGTCACAGTCCATGGTGGAAAAGGAAAACACAGGTACACCACTGAATAGATATTCCCACTCCAACACCCAACTTACCCTTAAAATAGCAAACTATTCTGAAAAACTACTCTGTTTGTATATTCTAATTTATTGAAAACAGGTGGCAAGGGTAGTATTTAAAATATTAACAAGTCCTTGTCTACCATTGGCTGATATCACAGCCTGGGAACATGTGTTTAGATAGGTCGTAAAGTCCCCTCATTTTCCATTCTGGATGGTCAGTCCTGGGAAGATTTCAAGTATCCTGGGTAAGATCAGAATGGCCACAAAATTATAGGAGCTGTTTGGATAGCATAAGCATTTTATCAATGGGCAAGAACAATTTTTATATACAGAGTTAGTTACTATTAATTCATCCCAGTTTGAAGAAAGATATAGTATAAGTACTGGGCTGGCCCAGAGGCCAAACTCCTACTATAATATGAATGTTTGTGTCCCCCATAATATTCCTGTTTAAACTTAATCATAAATATGATAGAAATAGGAAGTGTGATTTCAAGAGGTGATTAAATGGGGAGGATTAGTATCTTAATAAATCAAGCCACAGAGAGCTCCTTCTCCCCTTCCACCATGTAAGAACATAGCTGGATGGCACCATCTGTAACCTAGAAAGTTCTTATTAGACCCCAAGTTTGCTGGTGCCTTTTTCTTGGACTTTTCAGCCTCGAGAACTGTGAGAAATAAGTGAATCTATTGTAGGTCATTCAGGCTATGGTGTCTTGTGGATTTGTTGTAGGTCACTTAGTCTATGGTGTCTTATGAATCTGTTACAGCTATTTTACTATAGCAGCCTGGACAGATTAAGACATCCTCTTCCATGCCTAAGAGGTCAAGCAAAGCTTCCCAGTAAAAATTAATATTGCCAAGGCAGAGCATGCTTCCCGTTGTCTTTGGGATTGATTTCTGAAGTGCTTGACTGAGGTCTGCATCCCTGCCTGGCTGACAAGAGCCCCAGGTACATCTGGCAGGATCTCTCTAACTGTAATGCTCAGGGCTATGCCTCAGCAGGTACCACAGTCAGATGGCCTGCCTCTCCACTCTGGGACTGACCATACCTCAACCTTTCTACAGCATCACACTCATTAGTGATGCATCCTGAGGCACACTTCCCCAAATAAGAAGGAATGGCAACCTGTCATTGACATTGAGGCAAAATGCTTTCCAGCAAATCTAGAACATGACAGGAGGTGGGAGCTGAAACTACCTTCCACCAAGACCAAATCAAGTCTCTGGCAGGAGACTCCTTCAATTGACTCCTTCAATTCATTGAAAGAACAAAAAAAGAATTGCTCTTGCTAGAGCTAGACAAATCCTCGGCAACCAGATGAGAGGACAATTAAGGATCTAGGAGTATTCAGAAAATGGTTTTCATGGTGACCTGAAAGCAGATTAGAAAGAAGAAGGAATGGACAACTAATGGGAGTCTGAGGATTAAGCCCCAACTCATCAAGCACTCAGCTAGGAAATAGATTTAAAATCCTCTGATTTTCTATGCATTTATCTACTAAAAAGAGGATGATAATGACATATTATCTTTCTCAATAGCAACTCGATTGACTCTAGAGCATCACTTTTAGGTCTGAATCTCAGTCTCATTATGAATTCCCTTTGTGACTTTAGGGAAATTGTTCTTTAAAATCATCAGCTTTTTAAACCTGTGAAGTGGATTCAAACCAGTGAAATGGGAAATCATAAGTTAACGTAATTTTTGTAACATGTACTTTTTCTGTTTGATTTGATCAGTATCTGTTGTCTGCCAGCTCTATATGTATATGTTAGGCATTTTGTGTGCTCGGGAGATGCTCATGACAAAAAAATAAATAAATGAAGAAGAAGAAAAAGAAGAAGAAAAGAAAGAAAAGCAAAGAGAATATTCCTGTCTTGAAGGAATCTAAAGTCTGATAGGAGACACATTTTAAATCTATATACGATTACCAGAAAATTTAAACTGTGGCCAATTGTAGAGAGATGCTTGGTGCTATAAGTATACAAGCTAGAGAGACCTATACCTTTCAGAAAAGACTGGCTGCATCGACTTTTATGCAGAGCATAAATTATCCATGACTGTGAATCCCAAAGATGAATGAAAGGAGAACAACTCCAGAAATTTTTATCATTTTTATTTCAACCACATGGCCATTAAACAGGTTCTTCTTTTTAGCCTTCAGTTCTAAACCATGGAAGATGTCATAATTCCTAGTTTAGGAGTAAGTATTCGGAGGCTTGTAGTGGCTAAACATTAAATATTAGGTACACAGCTAGTCTGACAAAAAGCTGGAATTCAAACACAAGTGCATCTGATTTCAAAGTCTTTTGTTCTGCGGCTAGTAATATGTTTTGCCCTTACTGTGAACCGAGGCTTGTTGGGAGTTCTCTACATAAGTGATTCATTTAAGCTTCAAGGCAGCTCTGTCTTAAAGCCTGAAAACCATACTGCTTTGGATCTTTGCATGTCAAACATAGGGGGCTACTGATTTATCTCGGGGGAAAAGGAAAAGATAGGGAAAGCAGTTTCTGAAAGAAAAAGAAGGTGTAACCTGCCTGCGGACAAATGCCACTGGGACTACTGGGAGGAATCACATGAAGAAGCAAGGAAAGTGCTCCAGTTAGCTACAGAAAGAGCATGCTGTTTGGCTTGAGCCTGGGGAAGCAGAGCTTTTCATGCTTCAAAGGTCCCATCCTGTTTCTTTACTTGGTCAGTATTAACACTATAGCTGGTATGTGAAGCCACCATGGAAGAAAGCAAGCAAAAGTTTATTTCTCCTATTCTTATCTAATTAGTCCCAGGAGAATCCACATTTGCTAAGTGTCCTCAGTTAGCTGCTTTTTTCCTTGGGGTTGACTGGCATGATGATATCAGCCTTATAGAGATGGTAATCTTTTAAATACCTCCATCTGCAAAAATAAAAGCAATGTTTTTCGAGAAAAAAAAATCACTTTAAACTTATCCTAGTACCATGTTTTTATTCAGTCTATATTTCTACTTTGACCATGTTGAATAACATAATTATCAGGCAATATAGAATACTCTTCACAAAATTTCTGCATACCACAAATAAGCATTGAATTAATTTTAATTAATATACTTAAATTTTAAAGAATATGTTTATTTCCTTAGACTCTTCCAGTTTGATGTATTAACCAGTTCCTTTTATTGGATTAGGAAAAGTAGATATGGGAGAAAGACCTAACTTTTTATTCTCTCTCCATTTTTTTTCCTTTGTACAGGAGATTGAACCCAGGGGCGCTTAAGCAGCAAGTCACATCTCCAGCTTTTTTAAATTTTTATTTTGTTTTATTTAGAGACAAGACTTTGCTAAGTTGGTAAGGCTGGCTTTGGACTTGCGATCCTCCTGCCTCAGCCCCTTGAGCTGCTAGGATTATAGGCATGCACCAGCATACATGGTTCTTTCTCCATTTTATCTGTCTTCAAAAGTAAGTTCTCTTTAACTGGCTGCAGATTTCCTCCAGAATCCACATACAATGTTGCTTTACAGCCCTATATTTTCAAGTATTATACAGTATTTCAGTATATACAGCCCTATATACTCAAGTATTATAGGTGCTCAATAAATGCACTTTTAGTAATTAGCAAATATATTTCATTTTTAGCATTAGAATAAAATTTCTAGTTTTTAAAGTTGATTTTGGCATTTTCTTGTTCTGGAATGGCAGCACAAGAAAAGAGTTTTCTTTCTACGTAGGGCAACAGCTTAATGAATGGCCACAAAATAGTTATAGAAAGGTCTAGACAAAGCTAGTTAAAGTATGATAATAGAAAAAAATGTAACATCATTCTTCAGGTGTGCCATGGAGATGGTTTTCATTTATTATTTTAAGATATCTGTAATAACCAGATGAAATGAAAATGTTGATTGATAGACTTAGACAACTCGGTCCATGTATAAAAATAGACTAAGCGAAGGGACTTGCTGTAAAGACAGAATTTACATGTACTGAGGCCTCTGAAGGGAGATGCCAGAAGGATATCCAGAGCTTGAGAACAACTGGTCAACATAGGGAGAGCAGCACTCAGTATTCAGTGCTTTGTGGTCTCTGGTGCTCTGATCATTCTCCACCATCGTCAAAACTTCAGCAGTCACTTGAGTAATCAGACAGCCATGCACAAGTGGTGTTGTGGAGAACTTCCAGCAAGAAGTGAACACAGTGAGTGTGGCTGAGAGTTTTAAAAGACAGTGAAGTTAAGGGTAATAATTGGGTCTTGAAATACACGCAAAAAGAATCCTCTGATACTCATGGAAGAACACTAAATTTTCTAGAAGGAAAGGCTACAGAGATGTTTAAGTTGTATCTTTGAGTTTTAAGTGAAGGAAAATGCTAGAAATCTGCAAAGAAAGGAAAAATAATTAAATATACAGTGATTTTTGGTGGGGGCTGGGATTATGGCTCAGTGGTGGAGCACTTGCCTAGCATGTGTGAGGCACTGGGTTTGATTTTCAGCACCACATATAAATAAATAAAATAAAGATCCATTAACAACTAAAAAATATTTTTAAAAATATACAGTGATTTTTGGTAATCAATAAATAATATGTATATAGGAATTAGGGACAATGGAGGTACAGAGGGAGGTGGTAAAAGGGAAGCATGGGATGAATCTCTGAACCCAACAGATTCCATTAGAGATGTGGAACCACATGTGCTCATCAAAGACAACATTTGTGACTCTTCCCTTGACCCCTGTCCCTCACCCCTGTTTATTCTCCTCACCCTATCCACAACCATGTGAGAAGACATTTTCTGAAATCTGTGAGTCGCTTAATTATAACACAGTAAATCCATGTGCATCATGCTGTACTTCATTTCCAGTCCCCTGGGAAGCTCAGTTCATTGTCACAACCTCAGAGCTTTCAATAAGAAAACAAATAAATGTGCCTACCTTATAGGATTCTTGCTGAGAGATGGGTGATGACTGAGAACCCTTAGCACGGACTTTGTAGTAGTCAATGAATACACCTATCAGTGCTTCTGCTATATAAGCTAATATTACACAGCAATTTCTGAGTGGTTACTCTGTTTCCTGGTAGCTGTTGGAGCTGGATTCTAAACATCAACAACAGTACAACTTTGTTAAGAATGGGATCTAAGGTTCTTTTTTTTTTTAATATATATTTTTTAATATCTTTATTTTATTTTTTTTATGTGGTGCTGAGGATCGAACCCAGTGCCTCACGCGTGCTAGGCGAGCACACTACCACTGCGCCATAACCCCAGCCCCGGATCTAAGGTTCTTTAACCTACTGGCAATCACACATGAAAGACAGATTCAACTGGTCATTCACTTAACAAAACTTATTTCCTATGATTTTAACTAGTAACAAAGATCTTAAAGCATAGAATTTATTGTCCTAAAACATTTGAAGATGACAAAAGTCAGTAAAAATAGTTATACCCACATAATAGACATATTGTTCCAAAAAGGACTGGATATAAGGAAATCCTTGTGTTGACTTGTCTGGACTATAGGCTAGGAAATAATGGTACTTCTAGAATCTGTTTTTCAGTTCTCTCAAAGATGGCAATGAGCAAGCATTTTTTGAATATAAAAATATAAATAGAATATTTTGAATATAAAAAGAAAGAATTCATAGAAACAGACTTTTCAGGGGTGGCACACACCTGTAATCCCTGCACTTTGGGAGGCAGAGACAGGCAGATCGTGAGTTCAAAGCCAGCCTCAGCAAGGGCAAGGCACTAAGCAATTCAGTGAGACCCTGTCTCTACATAAAACACAAACTAGGACTGGGATGTGGCTCAGTGGTCGAGTACCCCTAAGTTCAATCCCCGGTACCAAAGGAAAAGAAAGAAAGAAAAAAGAAACAATTTACATACAGCATGACCTAAAGCATGAGTGAGACCAATAGTAAATTATGCTAGATGCATTCTTCAAGGAGGTACATATTTCCTCACATAGAACTGAAAGTCTTTTAAAAAGGGGAACAGTATGGAAAGAATAAGAGAATTGGAAGAAAGAAAGATTCACTCACAACATTGATGAAAATTAAGATACAGAAACCAACTGTAATTCAATGTGGCCATCTACCTCTCCAACTTAGTTTGGGATATCTGTTGAAAGCCAGGGTTTCATCAGGCAGAAACCACAGCTTAGAATGAGAAGAATGGTGGATGAAACCATTCAATATCACGTTCAAATCTTGATCACTCAGTAAAAGTACTTGCATCATCCTCCCAAGGCCCATTTATTGAAAATTTCTACTAATTTAAAGAAAATGTTGAAGTCTGTGACTGTCTAGGGCTTTGTTTTGATTGTGGACAGACACGTGAACACATGATTAGCCACCTGGGGTATTAAGATCCGGTAATTTCCATGTAAAGTTGACTATGATGACTGATTATGCAAAGGTAAATGTTTTCAAAAATCTGTTTGGATTACATCTCTGTGGGAGTAAATGCCTTCCACTTTTATTAAATTACCACCTTTTTTCAGTATTTTTCCTTTTGAAAATAATTTGTGATTCCTTTGTTGGGAATTAATTAAATGAGTCCAATCTGTTTATTCTTTATTATGAACTTGTTGTTTTCAGTGTCTCTCCTTAAATGTAGCATTGGGTCTGTTAAGCCTGATGATTTTAGATATTTTAGGCAACTCCAATGATCTAATTCTCTCTAACTTAAGAAATAGATTTGTGAAATCTTCCATCTAACCCCTAAAACTTCTTCAGCTTTCTTTACTATAATCACATCTAGTGCAGATGCTGCATATCCATTAGGCAAAGAACTCCCACTGCCAGCTTAACACAGCGAGGACGATGCTGTTACATTCTCTTGGAGCAGAGGGACATCTGGCGGGAAGGTAATAGGTCAGTTATGCATTGACCTATTTCCTGAGGAAGTATCCTCCTATACTCTAACATGGCAATTATGCAACTACATGGACCTGAATGCAGATAAATCTGGATTCACATCCTCATTCCTGTACTTGCTGGTTATTTAACATTTGTTGTATCAGGCCTGAATTTCCTGATTACAAAAGGCAAATAACCTCTCCTTCCCATTAGAGCTAGTGGTAAAATCTACTCTTAAAACTGATGTACTAAGGTTATCATTAATGATGACGGTTATAATAATAATAATAATGGATGGTTGGTTTGATATTTATTTTAATATAACAGTGGTGTATAGCTAATATTCTAAAACTAACGTTAACAAGGTTGGCTTTTATCCAATTATTTATAAATGGAATAACTGTTTCATGGAAATAGGGATAGTATATGGACTGTTTAGGTTTATGTATAGCTCTTGTATGTTGTAGCCATTCTGAAAACACAGCAAATGCAATATAAGTGCTCGCAGTTCACTGGACTCTGATGGCTTCTTTCCTTTGGCTGCAGATTACTCGCGATGAGTGCAGTCGTAAAAGATTCCTTACCAAAAGCTAAAGAGTACCTGAGTTTCCCTACTTTGTAGTGAGGCCAAGCCCACCTTGCAAAATGATTTGGATTGTTGTTTATTCATGGAAAAGCAAATCGCAGTCAAAGAACAAACCTCCTGCTAACGCCATTCCCCTTTCTGAAATATGTAAACAAATCTGTTCTTGGTTGGGTTTGGGGAAGCAACAGTTATATTTTAAAAGTGGTTGTGGGAGAGAAATAGTTGATGAATAAATCTCAAGGCTGGAGGGGCTCTGAAGGTCATTAAGTTCAACTCCTCCCTTGTGATACCTGCACAACTCCTAAAGAGATGGTCCTGCATGCCGATGTTTCCTGAGTCCCCCTTTCTTTAGCTTTATGCTCTTGGTATGGGATCCACATTTGATCCCTTTCCTGACCTTGCCAAAGTAATAGCCTTAAAACTGAAAGTCTATAATATGGTTCACTTTTTTTCTTGTGATTTTGTGTTAATGTGTTTAGTATTCTGGAGCTTTATTCCTGAGTACTTCATCCTTTGTCTGCCTTAAACTTAAATGTGTTAAGCCCCAATATATACTCCCTAATTAAGATTTTTCCCTGATTGGCCAATAGAAGAATAGTATTAATGGTCTTCTCATGGATGGATTTTTGGGAAAAGTACACATTACATATTTCACTGTTATCAACTCTAGGATTAAATACTAAAATTCTCCAAATGAGAAAAGAATTTTCACCTAGACAATGAACTTGAAATATTGGAAGTTTGAGCTCAGATGTCCTTTCTTTGGATTGACTCATCACCTAAGCATATATAGATTTTGATGAAATAATATTATGATATCTTTTAGATGCAGATGTAATTTAAGTAAATCAAGAAAGATATTTGCAATAATGTGCTAGTCAGTTTTTGGTGACTATGACCAAAAATACCCAACAAGAGTAACTTAGAGGAAGAAAAGTTTATTTGGGCTCACAGTTCTAACTCAGTTGCTCTGAGCCTAATGTGAAACTGAACATTACAACAGAAGGGCATGGTCCACTCATGGCCACCTGGAAGCAGAAAAATGGGTAAAGGGTCTATCAGGGAAGATTCAACCTTCCAAGGTACCACCTCTGGCCACACCTCACTGCCTACAGTTACCATCCAGTCAGTCCATTCAAACTAGGATACGCTACTAAATTATAGCTGTCACAAACCAATCATTTTTATCTCCGAACATTCCTGTACTAACACAGGAGATTTTGGGGTTCAACACATACCCAAAACATAAGTCATAAATTCCAGCTGGAAGATAGACAGATACACTTTTTTCCCCTCTTGATTTGGTTTTTAATGAGAACCATCAATACTTCCTTTAAATTGAGAGATAAAATCTTGTCTGTCATAGTCTTTTGTTTTTAAATCACTTTGTGACAGCAGCATGCCTGAAATGGCCTCAGGAATGGGATAATAATTTTCTTTTGTCTTGATTTTCTAGATCCTCTACTCTTGCTAACTTCAGACCTGCATTCTATCACACATAATGTAATTCTAATTTCATGTAGAAAATTTTTGTTTAAGAACTCGTTCCTACACTTCTGGCATCTATGGCTCTTAAAATATTTCCCAGGAGAACAGATTATTTCAGTGTGAAGTTTGGTGAATGTGAATACTAGCCCTATTTGGGGGCAAATTTTATAGCACATGGAATTAAGAAAATGACAAAAATAATACATAGACATCACCAACAACAAATCATGCAAACAAACCTTTCTACTTGCAGACATTAGACATTTCATTCGCAGACCATGTGTCACATGGGAAATTTTAGTAAGAAGCAAGTCTGATGACCAAGTGCAAGAATGGAGTCCCTGGCAGGTCGCTTGGGAGTCATCTAATGACAATCACATCATGTAGGATATGGGGGTCTGAAACCCAGGGAACATGCAACTGGTGCCAAAAATGTTAGAGTTCATGGGCAAAACCAGGATCATCTCATGATTCAAGCAGGTTATTGTCTGATGCCATGTTAGAAAAATCAAAATAAAGAGGAGCTTTTCTCAGAATGAAAGGAAAGCAGGGAACTAAGAAGCAAGGCAGCTGAAGAGGAAAGAATTCGTGGATTGCAAAGTGACCTGAAGTGATGATAAAAATAGCCAGTCAGAAACTGAAATAGACAAAAATGCACCAATAGGAGGCATTGATGTCCAGGAGATGGTGCAGCTACATAGATTCTGAGACAGATTCTATGCCCATGCTGGAGATTGTGTATTTGCGTGCATGCACATGCACCTATATGTGTCCTTTATTTCAAAGTGGGAGTTTAGATCAAAGTGTGAGCATCCTGGCACCAATACTCCACAAGCCACTGTTAATACAATTAATTGTACCAGGTGATGTAGAATAATGATGGTAGTATTCATATTCTGATAATGAAATTTAGACAATCAGCATTGGGGAAATGCAGGAAAAATATGTAAAGGGAAGACATTTTTATTCTTTCACTGTTGATCACTTTCAAGTATCCACAAGCACTAGAGAAACTTATATGCTCTATGTGAAAGGTACTAAAGAGGGAGAGATGACTAAAAATGTTGCTGTCACAAAGATGGCTATTGAGCATCTGGTATATGTCTATTCTAAATCAAGATGTGCATTCAGGGACTGGGGTTGTGGCTCAGTGGCAGAGTGCTTGACCCACACATGTGAGGCACTGGGTTTGATCCTCAGCAGCACCACATAAAAATAAAATAAAGAACCAAATAAAGATATTGAGTCCAGGCTGGGGTTGTGGCTCAGTGGCAGAGCGCTTGCCTAGCATGCATGAGGCGCTGGGTTCGATTCTCAGCACCACATATAAATAAATGAAAAAAAATAAAGGTTCATCAACAACTAAGAAAATATTTAATAAAAAAAGATATTGAGTCCATCTATAACTAAAAAATATTTTTAAATAGATGTGCATTCAGAAGAACATACACATTAAACTTTATAGACTTAATACAAATAATTGACTAATAACAGTATTATTTATTTAGTAATGTTTTTGGCATATTGACTTAAATAATAAATTATGAAATTAAATAAGATATATTATGAAATTAATGCCAACAATTTCTTCTTTTTTTTAATGAGTCCACTATATAACTTAAAATTGTGTCCATATCTTGCAATCTATTTCTCTTGGCCGATGCCAGCCTATATGTTTTGAATTGCACAGATCATGGGTCTCCACCACCTTTTCTCCTAACTGAATAAACCCACTTGATCAATTATACTTTTTGAGCTTCAGTGTTAACATCTAAAATATTTGCATAAGTAATATTACTGTGGGTTGTTGATTAAATAATATTAAAAATTACTGAGATGATAAATAATCTATAAAGAACATAGATTTTCTATTATGTGAGCAATTTTATGAACAACACCTCCACTCAGCTCCCTTTGGGCTTCTCTGGGAGACCACAGTGTTTACCTGAGCTCTAGTTACACTCAGGTGAACCAAGGTGCACAGCCTGGTGGCGAGACAAAGGGCAAAGCTCCATTCCCTTTGTTTCTATTCAGACATTCAACCTGGAAGCACAATCTGTACCTGTTACGTTTGAGAAAACAAATCTGGGTTGTTCTGGTCAGCAAGTACAATGGTCAAGAGATTGAAGGGAATAAAACAATTACAGCAACTGAGGAGAACTCTTCAAGTATTAGCCATGAACAAAGACAGAGAAAATAAGAAAACAGAGTATGCACTCAGTAAGTTGGTATTTGGAAGTCTATCTTTCTCCTCAAGTTATGAGGCTTTCCGCTGCTCATCTATTGTTCCATATCAGAACAGCGATCTTGATGATTGCTTTTAATTTTAATACACACACACACAATGTTGGTTAGCTTTTTGTCACTGTGACCACAATACCTGATAACAATTTAGAGGAGGAAACATTTATTTTAGCTCAGAGTCTCAGAGGTCTGAGTTCATGTAGGATAATTCTACTGAAGAAATATTATGGTAGAAAGGTATGATGGAAGAAAGCTAAACAGCTCATGGCAGCCCAAAAGCAGAGAGAGAGGGGGCGGAGAGGGAGGGAGGGAGAGAGGGTTCTGGGAACAGAATCCTTCCAGAGCATGTCCACAGTGTTTTACTTTCTCAAATTAGGTCCTACCTCCCGTCAGTGGAAAGACTAATTAGTTGATGAGGTCAGAGCCTTCATTATTCAATCATTATTTGAAAGCCACACCCTTAAACCATGCTGCATTGGGGATCAGTTTTTCAACACATGAGTTTTTGGAGACATTCCAGATCCAAACCATTATTTGCAGTGGTTTTTGCTGTATTGCCCACTATATATTTTGAATCAAAAATAACCCTGAAAAAAGTAAGCAAGTTGGGTGTTGATGCAATGTTACAGGTGAGGTGCTAAAAATAGAAGATCAATGCTTATTGAACACCTGATATGTGAGAGGCAGTACACTGGGTATGCTGAGCATTATATCTTACTTAATACTCAAAGATCTCTTAGCCAGAAAATTTAAATGACTTTCTAGCTAGGCAATATTAGAACCAAGACTATCACTACTCTTTCTAGATTTTTTAGCACTTGCCTCTGGAGAAGAAGGTCAGGAGGTAAGATTCATAAAGAAATGACTTACTGGATCATGTATTTGCTTGTGTGATACTTATAGTTCTTAGGTGTTTCATGCATTGAATTCTTTACTTCTTCAAACAGAACCTCATAATCTTTGTGATGTATGTTCCAATTTTACTTTTATAATAATAATAATAATAACAATAAGTGGATACAATTTATTGAATACATCATGACTGGAGTTTTACACACAGTATATCATTTAATCATTCCAACAGTCTTGTAAGGTAGATACTACAATCTAATTGTACAGATAAACAGGCTTGAAAACTTGAAGTAATTTGATTGACATACTGCCAATGAATGATGAAGAAACTGCATTCAAACTTATTTAATTTGTCAACTTCCTCTTCTTTTGTGCAATGATAAAGGTAGCGTTATATCATTCTGACTCTAAAATTCTAGGATTTAACTTGCTATCTCTGTTTTTTTTTTCTGCCCTCCTCTGTAGAGGTGGAGACAGCAGATGGTTTCTGTGAAGTTCTCAGACTTCAGATTCCTTTTCTGTGAGCACATTCTGTATAAAATGTCTGGTGTGTATATATGCTACAATTAGTTTCTATTAAAGACCATTTCAATACACTTTCATAACATACTTAAAAGATGGTGGAATGAGATGGACATTATTACCCTATGTACATGTATGATTGAACAAATGGTGTGACTGCATCGTGTACAACCAGAGAAATAAAAAATTATGCCCCATTTTGAAAAAAAAATAGTAGTTTATTGCCAGGAAAAGTATCTAGTTCATAAGACAAAACAATCCATCTTATCTGAACTAAAGAAAATAAATAAAAACTGAAAGTCCAGACCAGGGATCCAGGAATTGGAAAAACTAAAAATATCTCAGAAATAAACTCTTTCTCTGTTTAATTTTTTATGATAGCTATCTATAGCAAAATCCCAAATGTGAAGGACAAAAAAATAAGCCCATGTCTCATGCACACATAATTAAAACCTAAAGACAAGACCAAGAGAAATCTGTCAAACAGAAACTTATTTTTTTAGAAATACATAAAATCAATTGGAGGTGCAGGTGAGAAATTAAGATATATCCTTTTGATGCCAAAGTTCAAAAGAAAAGTGAAAAATTGTAGTTTAAGAGGGACCCTTCTCAGACTTCCCTCACTCCATGTCCTCTGCCCCTCTCTGTATTGATGCTTTTAGTGATGCATTTCACCAAGCCTCACCTTCGTCATGTCATATCTTTGCCCCAAGACCTCTTTCTCTTGCCCTGGAACAGATCCTGCCCTGGACCTCTTCTGCTACAGATTGGGCATGGGTTGCTGTGTCCCATCTCAAATGTGCCCCTCCTGAAGGTCAGCTGACCTGCTACATCCTGCACACCACTTCACTGTTGCCTTCTGATTCTCTTCTTGTGCACTGTATCATCTTTCCTCTTTAATTTTAAATTCTGTTCTCTTAAAGATATACATCATGAAATGTATCTCTTCTGTAATCTGTTTTCTGATTTATTCAAACCCTTTTCATCTCTCTCTTTTCTAGAGTTGTCTGGAAGCGTTTTTCAACCTTTTTCAATTTGCAACACTCAATAATTTTCTTTGTACAGTACCATAGGAAGGTACTTAGAGCCATAAGGACAGTCTCTGCCCAGCAGCCCTGAGGATTAGAATGGTGACTCCCTATTTATTTATTTAATTTATTTTTCCCCAATACTTGGATTAAACCCAGGGCCTTGTACATAGAGAACAAGCATTCTAACACTGAGTTATACCTCCACCATATAATATATATACATATACATACACACATATATATAACACATGTATGACATATAACACATATGTGTGTGTGTGTGGTGTGGGTATGGTACTAGGATTGAACTCAAGGCCTCATGCATTTCATGAATGCTAAGTGAGGGCTCTACCATTGAGCTACATCCCCAGCTGTTTTTATTTTATTTTAGAACAGGGTCTTGCTATGTGGTCGATGCTGACCTGAATTTGCATTTCATCTCTCTTAACCTCTCAGTCTCTGGGAATATAGGCGTGTACCACCACTCCTGGATTAGCGACTCTTTATAAATATAACCCATCCTTACCACACTCCAGCAGTGAGAAAGCACTGTTTCAAGGGATTGATGACCATGACATTGAAACCAAATCTAGAGGTAGGTAGTGTGATAAGTGTATATAACTTCTAATAGTGAGATAATTGAGGTGGATAAAAGCAGATCTGTCCTTTTGATACTATCATTTTGATGTAAACACAGTGGCATTTGGAATGTGAATAAATATGGCATTTCATGCTGACATGCCTTTTTTTTTTATTTTTTGCACCAGGAGTTGAACTCAGGGGCACTTAACCACGAGTCACATCCCTAGCCCGCCTGCGCGCGCGCTCTCTCTCTCTCTCTCTTTGTTTCTCTCTCTCTGTCTCTCTCTATCTCTCTCTCTCTCTGTCTCTCTCTGTCTCTCTCTCTCTCTCTCTCTCTCTCTCTATATATATATATATATATATATATATATATGTTTTATTTAGACAAGGCCTTGCTAAGTTGCTAAGTTGCTGAGGTTGGCTTTGAACTTGAAATGCTCTTGCGTTAGCCTCCTGAGTTTCTGGGATTACAGGTGTGTGCCAACATAGCCAGCTGACATCAAAGTCGTTTAATTTAAACATGTCCAAATCACATACTCAGACATTCTCATCCCTTCCTTCACACTTATAGAATCCAAATACTCTGTTTGGTGGAGAGATGTGGATGGGGTCTGTTTGCTCTGCATTCTCCCCTCTGCTAGTCCCTGACCTGAGAATGGCTTTGCCTTTATCATTTTACCTTCACTGTAATCTCTCCAATGAAGTGTAAGTTTGGGACTGGGGACTCTTTACACAGTGTCACTATCATGTCTCTATTTAGAGACATCTTGTTTAAACTTGCACATATGTTTAAAATGGAACATCTGTCATGCTCCTCACTTCTACCACTGATTTGTCCTAATACCTGTAGACATGGTCTGAGGAAGCAGGATATCTCTTTCACCTAGTTTTGCAATTAACTCAAATGTTTACCTTGTTTGATTTCAATTTAACTTGATCTTTTGTCCTGTATTAATACAAGAAACCTTGAGACATTTAATGTTTTGATCTATTTTAATAGAGGAAAACTTGAAACTTTTTTTACTGTCCATATTTTATTTTCATTTTCATTTTTATTTTTTGCTCCCTTGCAGCCTGTAGAATAAAGTTGTACCTTGAATGTATGGGTCTGTTGCAACCAGCTGCCTGTCGTGCAATGGCCTTATCTTTTCATGTTAGGCTCTCCGTTTGGTTCAGCTTGTGTTAGCTTTTGGGGTCAGTCTGCAGAGGCCTTCATCTCTTATTACTTTGCATATTAAGACTACTGGAAAGAAAAATCCCTCCCCTGGTCCTGATCGTGGCCTCTCTTTTATGGTGATCGCACACAGAAAGCAGCCCAAAGCTCCTGTCACTCACTGGAAGCACAACTGGGACATCAGCAGAGCCCTGCTGCTCTTATCTTAAGCACTACTAGCAGATAAGTGGTCCTGGAGAGCTGTGAAAGCCCAATTCAAGGAGATCCCAAAGAAAGTAACCTTGCTTAGCTAAATGGGGTCCCTGATTTGGGATCTGTGGCCACTTCTCAAGGGCGCTAAGGAAACTGAGGAGTTTGTACTGAGGCTTGACTCCTAGAATATTTTATTTTATTCCTATGAAAATAATTCCTGAGAAAGTAGCTATAGTGACCTATTCATTTTTCCTTATGTTTTCATTTAAAAAACTAGCAAGTCAGTCAGGCAGAGTGGATAAAATGCAGCTTTTGAGTGCATGGTCTTGGATGGAATTCCATATTTCCAGGCCAAGCAGCCTCTTAGATTAGAGTAAGATGGGCTCCTTTCCTTGATTGTTTGCTTTAAAGAGCCCTTCTGTCCTCTTTTCCTGGGGTTTCCCCTTGCAATATGTACTCTGGGGCCTTGCAGATTGAGTGTGCTTGGATATTGCCCTTCCACGGGGCATCACATCTTATTCCCTCATTCCAGCCAAGAGTCAGTTGCAGCTGTACAGACCTGGCCACATGGTCCCAGGCACAATCTTGGGTCTGTGAAGGCTTCTACCAGAGGGGTCACAAGACTAGTGTGGGCACCCCGGGTATTGAGGCATGAGCAACGTGAAGGAAGATAGAATGTTTAAAATGTGAGCTCAGCCCTTTATGATGTGAAGGACAGTGTCAAGAGTTGCAAGGGCATGTTTGTATCACATGTTCTTATTTAACCCTAGACTTCCACATTATAAAAGTATATTTGTTAACAAAGGAGGAGAATTCATAAATTATATGCAGTTTGTTGAAATGATTTTAAATTTGACATATGAAAGCATATGGTAGATGAACCTCAATTTCTTATTTTATCATTTAACATTAAATAATAAATTCAATAATAGTAAAATTGTTTAATTGTCACATAATAATTATGTATATTTATGGTACAATGTGATCATTCAAGATATGTATATATTATGCAATCATCAATCCAGATTAATTAGCATATCTATTGCTTCTTATATTTATTATTTCCTGTGGTGAAAGAACAAAACCTCTCTTTTGGTTATTTTGGAATATGCAATCTATTCTTGTTTACTATTATCATCTTTCTGTGAAATAAAACACTAGCCCAAATTCCTCTTACATACTTGAAACTCTATACCTGTTGATCTGTCTCTCCCATCACCACTGTCTCCCTTCTCAGTCTCCAGTAACTACCTTTTGTGGTCAGGTTTCTTCAGATTACACGTATAAGTGAGATTATGTGTCATGTGTCTTTCTATGTCTGGCTTGTTTCTCTTAGCATGATGTCTTCTAGGTCAATCCATGTTGTATCAATCTTTAATAATTGTGTTCCAGACCCTATCCTTGTCCGGAGGGTCCTGCCTCACCTTGGGCTTTATATTTCCTACTCTTTGGAAATCACACAATCTTTTCATCTATAAAATAGATATAATAATACCTATCGTTTTCTTGCTTTAAATTTTATAATATCCAGAATGACAGAGACTAACTGGTCAGTAAATAAAATTTATAAACTTTCTATCCCACATTGATATAAGAAGGGAGGAAAAACAAAAACGAAAACTCACAGCACTTGGATGTTAATAATATTCAATTACAACCACTCAACATATAACATGTTACTTTCTTAAAAAACACAACTCTTTTCTTTGACTGTTTCAAAGCAGTCAGTCTGGATAATCACAAAGCACTGACTCATTCCTGTCTTTGCCACTGTGGGTCTAAAGAAAGAGCGCCTGGATAAGCCTGGGAGTCAAACCCCAAGTTCACACACTGAAGGGAAGCAGACACCTTTATAAATGTGTTTCACTGCTGCTGAAATACTCCTTTGAAGAATCTAGCCAGATTTTACATCACCATAAACTTTCTCATTCATTCTATACAACTCTCTCTCACCTACCGGCACTCTCTCTCAGAGGTCTCACTTGGGTTGGGAGTCAGTCATAGAAGTTGTATATATTAAAATATTCAAAACTAAGAGTTGTGTTGTTTTCCCTCTGCTCCTGGGTCTTCTACTTCTTGAAAACAGTTTGCTTACCAGGAGCATTTTCCTCAAATTCTCCCAAGCTGTGAATGTAATCTTATATACAGAACATTTTATATTATCCAAAGTTGCATATTAGAAAAATATATATTTCTCCCTGGACACTTGTGCTGTATAAACAATGCAAGTCTTTCTCCTAGAGAACAACATAAATTTTATATATTTTTGTATCAAAGTGCTCTCCTCTAATTTGATCAAAATTGATAAATGAGTACAGAAACAGGAGCTGAAACCCTAAAGACTAATATATTTAGCCTTCTTGAAGTGCCATATGCATATTTACACTTCACAATTAAATGACATAGAGGGAGACGTGCAATATCCCAAAGAAACCCTGACAGCTTTATTAATTCTGCCAACAGCTCACAGGGTTGTTGGTCACAGGGGAATATTTACTAGATTTCTTATCTATAAGAAGAGTTACATTTGGAATGGAAATTAATCACCATGACCCCAAAGGTGAGGATTTGAATTTTTTGCTTTAGATGTTCACATTACATAAATTCAGAAGTCATTCCCTTCCACAAACTCTTTTAAGCAGTATCCACTTTGTTCAAGACCCAATTTTTGTATATTATTAGAAAATATTTTCTCAAGTTTCCAAATATGCTTTTGGGATGGCAGTTGAGCCTCTGTCAGACATCATTCTTCTCTGAATAGCATGCATATTCCATGCAGGAGCAGGCAATGCTTAAAAAATATGAATCTTAAAATAGTGTTCCACCATAAAGAACTGGGGAAATAGATCTGATAACGCCTGCTTCCTAATGATAATGAGGATAGTAAATAACTTTAAGGCCTTTGCCGCATGTTAAAAAAAATCTCTCATCTATATTCTCCATATAATAAATCTATATTATGCTTAAGACAGCAAAAGTGTATGTAATTTCTATTCTGTGGGGGTATATTTTGGGAAAGGGAAACATGATGCTGTCTTTTCACCATTCCCGGGTTAGCACACAAAAGACAAAGTGTTGCTTGTCAGATGAATCCTAATTGGCTGACGGGGCTGAGTTTTACGGCTTTACTTCATCTGCACATGAAAATCCAGGCATTAATATGCAGGAAAGTAAAATATGATATAAAGTTCATAGTGCAGGAGTTAAAGGAAGAAGAGCAAAACATCACTCAAATATGATCATTCCAAGACCTGTCAAGAGAAAGTTTCAGTAAAATTCAGCTTGCATGGGAGGCTGAGAGGGTTACCACAACCAAGTCCTACACAAGACACACAACAGGAAATCTTTTGACAAATGTACTAAAGAAAATGAGATTTTATGCATCAGAGTACCATTCATAAATCATTCTGAGGGGTGCTCAACTTTTTTTTTTGAAGGAGAAATTTAACTCTCTCACAGAGCCTAATTCAGGCAAATCAATTTCTGAAGTCTGCAAAGCAACTGATATTGTACTCACAAATGCCAGGTAGTTGATTTCATCCATCTGGGTTAGTAAAATATCAATTTAGTTCTTAAAAGTGGTCTTTTTCAGTCATATAGACTGAAGAACTCAACTAGTTTATGCCCATGGTAATGTGAATTGTTATACTACAAGATACTCAAACTCCTGTCACTTCTATGTAATTAGATAACACTATCAATGCCATTGGTTGGGTCTTTACTATTTACAAGGCTCAGAGAATAAGGCTTAAAGTGTCAATTTTATGGGGTCAATAATTCTGTTTGTTTCTTTTTACAGGTGAGGAAACTGTTTTGGAGAGATTAAGCAATTTGCTGAAAGCCACATAGCTAGCTAGTACTGAAGCCTGCTGTATGGCCCCAGAGGCTGAACTTTTAAGTAGAAGCTGTGTAGCGAGAGTGGGAGAAGGCTGTCAGCACAGGTCACATTTGGGACTTTGTGGTTTATCTCCTTGTGGCTACTGGATCATCCGCTTGGATGTTTGACTTTGCACTGACCCAAAACCTCACTGACTGACTCTGTTCTCTTTACCATTCTCATGCTGCAAATGGAAACGTGAAGGCCCATTAATTTTGTGCAGTCCAGCCAGGGCTGCTGGAGCAGAAGACAGGTCCCCAGCTCCCAGACCAGCCCTCTGTCACCTAGATAAGCCAGAGTGTATACACACACTGCACCAGCTCCAATTTCATGTCAGGATATTTTACCCATGAATTAGTTTCATTTGCAGCATTGCGAAACCTTGCCAGAGGGCCTCTCTCTTCCCTGTCTTGCTCAGGCATGTTGCCCTTCGTACCTTCATTGTTTCATCTCAGAATGCTTCCAGAAAGTACAGGCACAAAGGTCCCTTTTAAAATACAATTTATTGGGTTCTAAGAATGGCTGGTGTGAAGGATAGTGATCAATTAGGACAGAAGCAACGATGTTCTAGTGGTTATTTGCAACCCATGAACATGAGGGGGCATAATGACCCCATTAGTGTAGCCAGCAGGCCATTATTACCATAATCGGAGTGTGCAGAGGTGCCCTGCCATTCATTTGGACTTTAATAGAGGCAGAAGGTGAAATTGACACTAAGGGATGAGGCAAATAAGCATTGATGAGCTACACTGGAAAGATACCATTCTCACTTAAGGGATTCCAGATGGCAAAGCTATGCACAGTGGGAGCTTTATTTATGACCCTTTCTTTGCCTAGGTGGGGAAGGGATGGCTTTGTGGCTCAAACTGAGAGAGATACTGAATGATATTTATCACAGTCTTTATCTGAAAACATACATTGCAAAAATGGTGAATTGGCATGTACCCAACTCAAGCACCCTAAGCAAGAAGGCCCACTGGGTCTTCTAGCAACACCATTTATGGGGGAGAAGAGACATCTGGGTTCGGATATGACCCCTCAACTTCATATCCTATAACATTAGGTACAAATTCAGACACTCGTGTGTTCTGTGTGCCTACTCATGCACATACTCCAAACACGAGACCCATAACTTTAGAGAGGGATTCCTGTACAACAAAGAATGCAGCTTTAAAAACCCAGGGTGCCTAGGACAGCCTTTGGCTTGTCTATTTGTTCTTTCTCTGGTTCTTGAGTAAGCTCACAAAACCACTAGAGATGGTTGGAGGTGATAATCCAGCATCCTCTACTTTGGACAAGGTATGGTCTCATTCTAGTGAAACCCACACAAGCCTGATCTCTCTAATTGACAACTTAAATTTAGCTGTTCTTTTGCCCTGGGTATTGATATGGCACTCTGAGGTATCTGATTGGACCCTGATGGTACTAATTATCTGCTTTCCATACTATGTATCATCATTCTGGAGTACTGGAACATGATACTGATATTAGCCTGGGCCACTGGGATGAGTTTGTCAATTTTAGCATCACTGCATTTACTTGAAAGACTTTTTCATTAGAGGACTCTGTTTTTTCATAGGAAAAGCCTGATTATTCTTATTACCTATAAGAGGTTCAACAATTTACATGATTAAAGTGAACTCATTTTGTTAATCAACTCAGAAGTTTCTTATCAACAACTATCATTTGCGTATCCAGATAGTTCCCAAGTTTCCATTGCAGTGGCATCTAGGAATTGAAAACATCTTTTTGTGTATGGCAAAATGAATTCATGAATGGAAGAGTGATTAGTAATGTTAAGAGTTTGCTTATCATCCATTGTGTGAAAGACTTTTTATAGTTTATTATAATCCCTCAATAATCTGACAGGAGAGGCATTATTATTTATATTTCATTATTATTTAATAATAATTATTATTTATATTTCATTAGGTTAAAACCACAGGGGACTCAATGGTGATGGAACTTAGATTCAAAGACAGAGCTTTATGTTTATATAACTTGTGCTCTTTCTGATATCATTATAATGACTTTGGGTACATTTTTCCACTTACAAAGAGTGTCATTAGAGAGCAATGGGCCTCCAAGTCTTAAATGATCTTTGAAAAATTGACCAGAGTCACCAAGACAAGTTGATCATGAAACCATTTATTTTATTTTTTTTGTAAGAAATAATGGAGTGGTCCTTGGATTTTTCCATAGGGACCTTTTAATACATATGCAGTAGTACTGAATGAGATAAATACCTAAAGTTCACACTCTGCATATTTGTAAAACAAGAGCTTCTATTTAGGTCAAATCTGTTGAAGAATAGCTTAATCTCATAGGGCCCATGTTTTTCTACAGGCTTCCTCTGTCTCCTGCTTCTTCCTGGTGTGGACATTCTAGGGTATTTATTGAATGATAAAGCGTCACCTCCCCTGCTAGAATGCTTTTGCAAAAATCTCTTTTATCAAATAAGAAACCTAGTCTCATCAATAAAGTTTATGTTGAGATCACTTGCTGCTGTGTTTAAAGAGTACAAAACTAAGGTATCCTCTAAAATTTTATTTTCATTTTGTGATTTGCCTATTGTTTGGAAAACTGAACAAATTTATATTCCAGGGTTAGTGGCATTTGTATTTCAAAATAAGTGGGAATTTATAAAATTTAAATACAGTCCACTTTTTGAATGTAAAATAAAAATACATATTACAAAAAAGAAAGTAAAAACATGGTCTCTTCAAACTAGCCAGTTTGAAAATCTGACTGTGATTTGGAAGTAAAAAAGGGAATGGGGAATAAATTGCTAATATTTCTATTTTCATGTCTTTAATTTGCAAAGTGTCTTTCACATGCAATAGCAATATTAGCAGAGATGACACTTTTCATAGGAAAACTTGCTATATGGTCAACTTAATTTGTTGTATTAGCATCACACTGGATTTATTTTATTTATGGTTAGTGGTTTCATCTTTTCCATTATTCTTTTATTGAATTCTTTTATACTTTTTGTCTTATATCTTTGAAAAAAATCTCACTTTTTAGATACAAGTAGGTTATAAATAACTAAAAAGCAGCTACAACAATCATAATGAAATTAGTAGTTGTCTTTTTCAATCTATCAATGCTTTCCTGTCACTTTCTTACTTGGATTGACCCTGGGACCCTCCAGCTACACAGGAGGCAGTTTTCCTTTATTCAAGCACATGAGGACTAGTATCTGAACAGCCTCAGTTTTTGAAAGCCAAGGGAAAAAGGAATTGTCACTGCAGAAACAGCATCTTGCTTATTGCTCCCAAGTACAGAATAGCCTGGCTACAAAGAAAACACTGTGGTGGGTAACCTGCTGGTAAAAGACCTCCTGGAGAGGAGGCTTCCCTCTGCCATCCACCTGGATGCTGGAAGCTCACAAGGTAATGAGGTGGATTCCTGGATGGAGCTGGGGTTGCGGATCTGAAAATATTATTGCCACTGCTGTGACTACATTTTAGCATCATTATCATCAATGATTATTGCTATTTTTACATAAGGTATAGTTCCTGTCTCCTTTCAAAAGCTCACTCTTTTGGGGGAAGAGAGACAACAACAAAGATTATTAAAATAGTATGATATGTACACTTCATGGGCACTAGTAGAAAAATATGAAGATAATTAATGTTTTTGGCAGTAGAGACTGTTGGTCTTCATCATGTCGGATTAGGACCATACTTCCTTAACAAGACTCCTATAGCACAACAAGTAAAATCAAGAATCAACAAATGGGATGGATTCAAACTAAAAAGCTTCTTCTCAGCAAAAGAAGTAATCAATGAAGTGAACAGAGAGCCGACATCCTGGGAACAAATCTTTGCCACACACACATCTGATAGAGCACTCATC
>PVHX01006272.1:9340-102669 GCA_004024805.1 Geosciurus inauris
AAAGGTGTTTAATATGAAGAATTTAATCTGCTTATAATTTTGTGCAAAGTTAGAAAAATTATGATTGTAACAATTTTTTCTATTTGCCTCAACAAATGTTTTCAGTGAACAGTGTGTACAGCTTCTGAAAATTTGTTTTTTTCTGTTATGTTTGATAACATGTATTAAAATGCAATTTTTGAGAAAAAATTTAAAAAATGTAAAAAAAAAAGATTGCATAATATTCCATTGTGTATATATACCCAGTTTCTTTATCCATTCATTTATTGAAGGGCTTCTAGGCTGTTTTACACAGTTTAGCTATTGTGAATTGAGCTACTACAAGCATTGAGGTGGCTGCATTGCTGTAGCATGCTGATTTTAATTCCTTTGGGTATAGGCCAAGGAGTGGGATAGCTGGGTCAAATGGTGGTTTTATTTCAAATTTTCTAAGGAATCTCCACACTACTTTCCAAAGACTTTGAACAATTTTGCAATCCCACTGGCAACGAATCAGTGTAACTTTTTCCCCACATCCTCGCCCAGCATTTATTGTTGCTTGAATTCTTGATAATTGCCATTCTGACTGGAGCGAGATGAAATCTTAGAGTGGTTTTGATTTGCATTTCTCTAATTGCTAGAGACTTGAACATTTTTTCATACATTTGATGATCAATTGTATATGTTCTTGTGCGAAGCATCTGCTCAGTCCCTTAGCCCATTTATTGATTTATTTGTGTTTATTTTTTTTATGTTAAGTTTTTGAGTTCTTTATATATCCTGGATTAGTGCTGTATTTGAAGTGAGCATGGTAAAAATTTTCTCCCATTCTGTAGGCTCTATCTTTACTTTATTGTTTCTTTTGCTAAGAAGAAGCTTTTCAGTTTAATTCCATTCCATTTATTGATTTTTTATTTTATTTCGTGCACTTTAGGAGTCTTGTTAAGAAAGTCAGATCCTAAGACAACATGATGAAGATTTGGGCCTTCTTTTTCTTCCATTAGATGCAGAGTCTGTGGCCTAATTTTTAGGTCCTTCGTCCACTTTGAGTTGATTTTATGCAGGGTGAGAGATAGAGGTTTAGTTTCATTTTGCTGCAAATAGATTTCTAGTTTTTCCAGCACTATTTGTTGAAGAAGCTATCTTTGCTCCAGTGATGTTTTGGGGACCTTCGTCTAGTATGAGATAACTGTATTTCTGTGAGTTAGTCTCTGTGTCTTCAATTCTGTACCATTGGTCTACATGTCTGTTTTGGTGCCAATACCATGCCATTTTAATATTGCTCTGTAGTATAGTTTAATGTCTGGTATTTTGATGCTTTACTCTTCTTTCTAAGGATTTCTTTGGCTATTCTGGGTCTCTTAGTTTTCCAGATGAATTTCATAATTGTGTTTAATATTTTTATGAGGAATGTCATTGAGATTTTGATTGGAATTGCATTAAATCTGTATAATGCTTTTGTTAGTATGGCCATATTGACAATATTTATTCTACCTACCCAGGAACAAGTGAGATCTTTTCATCTTCTAAGTTCTTCTTTAATTTCTTTCTTTAGTGTTCTGTAGTTTTCATTGTAGAGGTTTTTCACCTCTTTTGTTAGGTTGATTCCCAAGTTTTTATTTTTATTTTTTTTGAGGCTATTGTAAATGGGATGGTTTTCCTAATTTCTCCCTCAAAAGATTCACCACTGATGTACAGAAATGCATTTGATTTATGGGTGTTGATTTTATATCCTGCTACTTGCTGAATTCATTTATTAGTTTTAGAAGTTTTCTGGTGGAATTTTTTTGAACCTCTAAGTATAGAATCATGTCATTGGCAAATAATGATTGTTTGAGTTCTTCTTTTCCTATTCGTATCCCTTTCATTTCTTTCATCTAATTGCTCTAGCTAGAGTTTCCAGGACTATGTTGAATAGAAGTGGTGAAAGAGGGCATCTCTGTCTTTTTCCAGTTTTCAGGGGAAATGCTTTCAATTTTTCTCCATTTAGAATGATATTGGCATTGGGCTTAGCATCGACAGCTTTTACGATGTTGAGATTGTTCCTATTATCCCTCGTTTATCTACTGCTTTGAACATAAGGGGGTGCTGCATTTTGTTAGATGCTTTTTCTGCATCTATTGGGATGCTTTTCCAATAAAGCCTACAGAATGGGAGCAAATTTTTACCATGCTCACTTCAGATTGGCCTTTCCTTTAGTGTAGTTGCTCCCTTTAATGATTTTCATCCTTAAGTCTATTGATGTGATGAATTACATTTATTGATTTCTGCATGTTGAACCGGACTTGTATCCCTGGGATGAACCCTACTTGATCATGCTGCACTATCTTTTTAATATGGTTTTGTATTTGATTTCCCAGAATTTATTGAGAATTTTTGCATCTATGTTCATTAGAGATATTGATCTGAAGTTTTCTTTCCTTGATGTGTCTTTCCTGTGTTTGGTATTTGGGTGATTTTGCATCACAGAATGAGTTTGGAAGGGTCTCTCTTTTTCTATGTCATGGAATAATTTGAGGAGTATTGGTAATAGTTCTTCTTTGAAAGTCTTATAGCTCTCAGCTGTGAATCCCTTTGGTCCTGGGCTTTTCTTTGTTGGTAGGCTTTTGATAGAATCTTCTATTTCCTTGAATGAAATTGCACTGTTTAAATTATGTATATTCTCCTGGTTCCATTTGTGAAGATCATAGGACTCTAGAAATTTGTCAATGTCTTAAAGATTTTCTATTTTATTGGAGTATAAATTTTCAAAATAGTTTCTAATTATCTTCTGTATTTTAATAGTGTCCATTGGGACATTTCTTTTCTCATCTCAGATTTTAGTAATTTCAGTTTTCTCTCTTATTCTCTTCATTAGTGTGGCTAAGGGCTTATAAATTTTATTTATTTTTTCAAAGAACCAACCTTTTATTTTGTCAAGTTTTTAATTGTTTCTTTTGTTTCAATGCCATTGATTGAAGCTGTGATTTTAATTATTTCCTGCCTCCTACTTCTTTTGGTGTTGATTTGTTCTTTTTCTAGGGCTTTGAGATATAATGTTAAGTCATTTATTTGTTCACTTTTTATTCTTTTAGTGAATGAGCTTAATGCAATGAACTTTCCTCTTAGCACTTCCTTCATAGTGTCCCAGAGATTTTGATATGTTGTAACAGTGTTCTCATTTACCTCTAAGAATTTTTTAATCTCCACTCTGATATCTTCTGCTATCCATTGTTCATTCAATAGCATGTTATTTAGTTTCCAGGTGTTGGAGTAGCTTCTGTTATTTATTTTATCATTGATTCCTAATTTCATTTCATTATGATCTGATAGAATGTAGGGTAGTATCTCTAATTTTTTTTTTTTTGTATTTGCTGAGAGTAGCTTTGTGGCATAATATATGGTCTATTTTACAGAAAATTCCATGTGATGCTGATAAGAAAGTGTATTCACTTGTTGATGGATAAAATATTCTATATATGTCTGTTGAATTTAAGTTATTGATTTTTTATTGAGTTCTCTAGTTTTTTTGTTTAGTTTTTGTTAGGAAGATCTATCCAGTGGTGAGAGAGGTATGTTAAAGTCACCCAATATTATTGTACTGTCATCTACTTGAACCTTGAAATCAAGAAGAGTTTGTTTGATGTATATAGATGCTCCACTGTTTGGCTCATATATATTTACAATTGTTATGTCTTGTTGATGTATGGTTCCCTTAAGCAGTATGAAATGTCCTTCTTTATTCCTTCTGACTAACTTTGATTTAAAGTCTACTTTATTTTATATGAGGATGGAAACCCCTGCTTGTTTATGCAGTCCAAGTGAGTAGTATGCTTTTTCCCAACATTTTACATTCAGTCTTTGAATCTCTTTTCCTATGAGATGAGTCTCTTGTAAGCAGCATATTGTTGGTTTTTTATTTTTATGCAATCTGCCAGTCTATATCTTTTGATTGATGATGTTAGGCCATTAACATTTGAAGTTATATTGAGACATGGTATTCCCAGTGATTTTGGTTTATTCTCTGTTTTTAACATAACTTGGTTTTTCCTTTGATTGGCTTTTCCTTTAGTGTAGTTGCTCCCTTTGATGATTTTCATTGTTATTTTTTATTTCCTCCACATGGAATAATTTGCTGAGGATGTTTTGTAGTGTAGGATTTCTAGTTGTGAATTCTTTTAACTGTTGGTTGTCCTGGAAGGTTTCTCTTTTGTCATCAAATCTAAAGCTTAATTTTGCTGGGTATAAGATTCTTGGTTGCCATCCCTTTTCTTTCATAGCTTGGTACATGTTATTCCAGGACCTCCTAGCTTTGATGGTCCATGCTGAAAAATCTGTTGAGATTCAAATTGGTCTCCCTCTACATGTAATCTGATTCTTTTCTATTGCAGCCATTAAATTTCTCTCTTTATTCTGTATGCTAAGCATTGTCATTATATTGTGCCTTGGTGTAGATCTGATGTAATTTTGTACATTTGGTGTCCTGTAAGCCTCTTTTTTGAATTTGATTTTCAAATTCATTCTTCATATTTGGGAAATTTTCTGATATTATTTAATTGAATAGATTGTTCATTCCTTTGTTTTGCATCTCTGTGCCTTCCTTTATCCCAATACTTCTTAAATTTGTTTTTTGATGTTATTCCATAATTCTTGGATGTTCTGTTCATGGCTTCTTACCATTTTTACTGTTTGGTCAACTTTATTTTCAAGATTATATATTTCATTTTCATTGTTTGAAGTTTCTGTCTTCTAGGTGATCTAGTCTGTTGATGATGCTTTCTATTGGGTTTTTAATTTGGTTGATTGTTTTCTTCATTTCAAAGATTCCTGTTTGGTTTTTTCAGAATCTCTATCTCTTTATTGAAGTAATCTTTTGCTTCCTGTATTTGTTCACATAGCTCTTTATCAAAGTTATCTTTTGTTTCCTATGTGTGCATTCTTATATCCTCCTTTAGTTTGCAAAACATTTTAATCATGTACATCCTGAACTCATTCTCTGACATTTCTTCTACTGTACTGGCCATGGATTCTAATAATGTAGTATCTTGACTTGTTTGGGTTACTTTCTTCCCTTGTTTTTTCATGTTGTTCATGTATCTTCCCTTCTAGCAGTGCAGATCTGAGAAGTGTTTCAGTTTCTGCCTTATAGACTTATAGTCCTTGAAAGTTTCCAATGTCTCTCCTTTAAGGGGGAGGTCAATATTAACAAGTCTCAATGCAAATATATGCAGCCTTAAACCAAATAACTCCTATTAAGACATTTACAGTTTTGTCACCTGTGATAGACACAAATGATGTGTTTAGTTATTATCTACAGTATAAACAGTAGGTTTGTGGAAGAGTCTACAGTTTCTAATGGTGGATAAAGAAAGAACTGGGCATGTAAGATGAGATGTTAATGAGGTAGGAGGTAAGGATATAGGGGTATTAGATCTTAGGAAGTGTGTATGAGGAAACAAAAGAAGTTGGCTGGTAGCAGGAGAAAAGAAAGAAATTCTGGGGAGACAGATAACTGGGAAGAGAATGGAGACAGAGAGTACAAAAACATACAAACAAAAAAATTAATAAGAAAAAGAAAAAATAACAATTAAAGATAAAATAATATGCAAAAAAACCTCTGATATACTATTCAGACATCTCAGTCCTCAGTAGCCTAATGCATGGAAAGTACTTGATTTTACAACTGTTGGGGATGTAAGGGTGGGAAAAAAATAAAGAAGAAAGAAAGAAAAGAAAAATTTAATGTCTGTTTCTGTTGGAGTTCACTACCTTCCCTGCTTCCCTTCTCATCCCATAAATGGAGTTGTCAGGTGTTTGCTGGTAGCTCCACCCATGGGATGGTGAAGGTTATTAGTGTAGTAGGGTTGGTCTTGGAGGTAGAACTCCTGGGGATAGGGTATAACACTTTCTGGCCCCCATTGAAAGGCTGCACCCCAAGAATCCATTAGGGTCCACTTGAGTGATATGGGCACCTGATCTTATCTCCTTAGATTGCCTATAGACCCCACAATTTCTGGTCTCTAATTTAGTCTCTAAACTGTATCTCTCATAACCCACTTGCTTTGAAAGCTATGGACCAGCCACATGGCTGTGAGCAGTATTCCGAATTAATATCCATGGGGGTGGGGTAGTTAGGAAACTGTAGGTACCTTGATATTACTTCTAGGCCCCAGCTGGTGTTCCATGATGGGAGTTGCTCCAACAAAAGATGATGATGGCTACAGCAGAAGTAATCCAAGATTGCAACAAAGGTGTTCCAAGATGGAGGTGACTGCTTTCAGAGATTGGGCAGTGAGGGCAGACTGTGTGTGGTATTATGTGGCATGTTTGGAGATGGAGCACTGTGGTATGTGATGTGGCAGTGGGTGACTATCCCCAGTCTCTGTCTGGAGTCCCCAGGTACAGGCTACCATGTGGAGTGAACTATAGCAGTAGTAGCAGTGTACCAAGATGGAGGCAGCTGGGGGAGTTCCATGTTGGTTGATGGGGAGCCAGTACATGGTGGGGGTCTGTGCAGCACTGGCAGGGCCCACATACATAGCCTTTTGTTTTTTTTCACTTTGTTTTGTATTACTGTTGAGAATTTTGCATTTCTTAGATATTCTGGATCTTAATACCTTGTCAGATGTATATTTGCAAATATTTGATTTCATTTCTGTAGGTGATCTCTTCAGTCTGTTGATTGTTTCCTTCTCTGTGTAGAAGCTTCTTAATTTTATACAACTTCCTCTGTCTAATTTTATTTTTTTTCTGTGCTTTGGGGTTTAACTAAAGAATATTTACCTGTACCAATGTTACAAGTGTTTCCCTTGTTTTCTTCTAGTAGTTTTATACTTTCAGTACTTACATGTAGGTATTTGATCCATTTTGAATTGATTTTGGGGTGTGGTGAGAGACAGGAGTCTAGTCTCCTTCTTATGAATATCATTTTCCCAAAACCATTTGTTGAAGATACTGTCTTTTCCTCAATATATGTTCTTTTTTTTGGTACTAAGGATTGAACTCAGGGGCACTGGACCACTGAGCCACATTCCCAGCCTTATTTTGTGTTTTATGTAGAGACAGGGTCTCACTGAGTTGCTCAGCGCCTTGCCGTTGCTGAGGCTGGCTTTGAACTCGCGATCCTCCTGTCTCAGCCTCCTCCTCAATATATGTTCTTTGTTGAAAATTAGTTGTATGTAAATACGTAGTTTAATTTCTAAATTTTTCTCTTCTATTCCACTGGTTTATGTATTTGTTTACATTCCAGTAGCGCATCATTTTGATATTGTATCTTTTCAAGATGTTGTAAAGTCAGGTATTGTAATGCTTCCAGCTTTTGTTCTCTTGCCTCAGGATCATCTTGACTATGCTGGGTCTTTTGTGGTTCCATATGAATTTTGCAATTTATTTTCTAGTTATGTGAAGAGTATCATTGGATTTTAGATGAGGATTGCATTGATTTCTATATATTACTTTGAACAGTATGGACAATTAACAATATCAATTCTTCCAATACATGAGCATGGGATGCCTTTGCAATTTTTGTGTCCTCCACAGTATTTTTTCATCAGTTTTTTTTTTTTTTTATAGTTTTCATTACAGAAACCATTTATTCCTTGGTTAAATTTATTCCTGTGTATTTTTTTGTAGCTCTCATGAATGGTATTGCTTTCTAATTTCTTATTGAGCTAGATAATTTTTGCTATATACAAATCCTACTACTGTGTGTGTGTGTGTATGTGTGTTAAGTGTATTGTTGTTGTGTTCTGCACCTTTGTTTGATTTATTATTTATTAGCGACAACAGATTTTTGTAAAGTCAACTGCCCTCAGGGATAATTTAATTTCCTATTTGTCACTCTAGATGGCCTTTATTTCTTTCTCTTTATTTCTTAGCACTGGTTAAGGCTTGTAGAACTATATTGAATAAAAGTGATAAAAGCAGACATTCTTTTTTTTTTTAATATTTTTTAGTTGCCAATGGATCTTTATTTTTTTATTTATATGTGGTGCTGAGAATCGAACCCAGTGCCTCACACATGTGAGGCAAGTGCTCTACCACTGAGCCACAACCCCAACCCCAAAGGCATACATTCTTGTTTTAGAATTTCATTTCTTTTTATGGCGAAGACTATTCCATTATATGTATGTAAGATATTTTGTTTATCCACTAATCCACTGATGACACATATTATTTCTGTTCTTTAGCTATTATGAATTATGCTACTATGAATATTCCTATATAAATATTTGCTTTATTACTTATTTTCAATTATTTGTAGTATACCAAGGAGTGGACTTCCTCAGTCATAGGGCAGTTCTATCTTTAACTTTTTGAGGAACTACAAACATGTTTTCCAAAGCAACTATACCATTTTATTTTCCTACTAGCAATGGATGAAGGTTCCTATTTCTCCAAAACCTTTCCATTCCCTGTTATTTCCTGAGTTTTGTGTATATTTTTGATATGGTGGTGGTGTTGGTTTTAATCTAGTGAGTGTGAAGTGTTATTTTGAATTTTGTTTTATTTCCCTAGTGACTAATGATGTTGAATACCTTTTCATGTGTTTATTGACCATTCTTATGTCTTCTCTGAGGTAAATGTTTATTCGGATTTGTTACTCATTTTTTAATTTGGTTTCATTGTTGTGTTGTAAAGAGTTCTTTATGTATTATGGATACCAGGCCTTTATCCCATGTTATTTGTAAATATTTTAACATTCTGTGGATTGTCATTTCAGTCTCTTGATTAATGCTCTTTTCTGTACAGAAATTTTAAATTTTAAGTTCAACTTATATATCAGTTTTTTTATTTGTTCTTATTAGTTACACATGACAATAGAATGTATTTTGCCATATAAAATATATATGGCGTATAACTTCCCATTCTTCTGGTTGTATAAGATGTAGAATGACATTGGTGGAACAATCATATAGGTGCATAAGAAAGTAATGTCCTATTTATTCTACTATCTTTCCTATTCCCATTCCCATTTTCCCTTCATTTCCTTCATTTCCCTTTGTCTAATCCAAAGTACTTTTATTCTTCCCTACCCACCCCTTTATTATAAGTTAGCATCTACATGTCAGAGAGAACATTCAGCCTTTGGGTTTTGGTGATCGGCTTATTTCATTTAGCATGATAGTCTCAATTTTTGTCTATTTACCAGCAAATGCCGTAATTTAATTTCTCTTTATGGCTGAGTAGTATTCCATTGTGTATGTATACCACGTTTTCTTTATCCATTTATCTGTTGAAAGTTACCTATTTTGTAGCTTGTGCTTTTGGTGTCATCTCTCAGAAACCATTTCCATTTACACCATAGCCAAGTACAATGCCATAAATATTTACCTCTATGTTTTCTTCTCAGATTTTTATAATTTTAATTCTTATTTTTAAGTTAATTATTTTGAGTTACTATTTGTGTATGACTTGAGATAGGGGACCATTTCCTTTCTTTTGCATATAAATGCTCATTAGTCCCAGACTATGTGTTAAAGAGATAGATTGATCCTAATGATACTCATTAGCAATTCAAGGCACAAAGACTAGCCAAAATATATTTGAAAATAAAGAAACAATTGAATGATTGATATTTTCTACAATGGACTATTTATGTACCCATCCTCCAATTCAGACATTGAAATCCTAACCAATAAGGTGATAATATTAGGAGAGGAGAATTTCGAATAATGATTAGATTATAATGCAGTGTTTCATAAATGGAAAGAAAGACTACATATATTTCTCTACTTTTTCCACCATGAGAAGATGTAGTGATAAGACAGCCATCTATATGAAATCTAGCCCTTAAAAGACCCTGAATCTGCTGGCACCTTGACTTTCAGTATCCAAAACTGTGAAAAAAAAATTTTTTTTTGTTATTTTTAGGCCACTCAGTATATGGTGGGTTTTTATGGTGAACTAAATAAACTAGAACTCTTGCAGATTTCAAAATTTATTACAAACCTACAGTAATCAAAGCAATGTGATACTGTTATGAAGATAGATATATGGAGAGCAATGGTATAAAATTGAGAATTCATAAATAATTCCTTATAGTTACACTAATTTGATTTTCAACAGAGGTTCCAAAATAATTCAATGAGATTAAAAATTAATTATTTTGGAAAAATTGTGATGGGATAGTTGACATACACATACAAAAAATGTTTTGATCCCTTTCTCATATCATACACAAACATAATGCAAAATAACTCAAAAGTATATAAAACTAGAAAATTCTCAAAATAACTCAAAAGTATATTAAAAAACAGTGTAAAAATTTTAATACAGAATTAATCAAATATTTGTTAGATGTGACATGAGTAGAAATGACAAAAATAGAAAGTTGGACTTTGTCAAAAGTAACATGTTTCAAGGGATATCTTCAAGAAAGAGAAAAAAGAAAGAATAGCTTAAAGAATTATATAAAAAAGAATGGGAGAAAATATTTACAAATTTCATACACACATGTATGTATGTGTATGTGTGTGTGTGTGTGTGTGTGTGTGTGTATGATGGACTTGTATGTAGAATATATAAAAACACTTGAAACTCAATAATAAAAAGACAAATGATCCAGTTCTAGGAGAATGGGGGAATAACCAAGTCAGTAATCTTTCTGACAGTTTGAAGAAAATAGTATTAAATAACACCAATTGGTATCAGCAACATGGGTACATCTTTCAGTAGTGTGATGGATTTGAAATCTAGGATAGCACAAACCATATAATTTTTAGGAAAAAATAAAAAGGAATTTAAAATAAAGACAATTACTTCATTTAGAGGATGGATGAAATTAAGAGATAACTAAATTATCAATTTGATAAGTTTTGATGAGAATTTAGGTAGAGAAGGTATTTTTACCCGTTAATAAAAAAGGTGGAGATTATGTCTCAGGGGAAAAAAAGTCTTATTAGTGGTAGCACCATCATTTTACTGTGACAGGCATACTAATGATCTGTTTACATATCTGAGTCTCCAGCTAGAATGGAACTGTCCCTCCCCTCAAGGGAATTGCAGGGTCTCTCACCTAGATGTCCATGATAGGCTTCTGCTAAGATTAGGCATAATGAGTGGTTTATCAATTACATCAAACCACATTTGTTTGTTAAAAGAATGAATCTTTTAAAGAAATAAATGCATGCTAAATTAACAGATAGGTGAGTTTAGTGTAATAAAATGATTATTGTGAAAGATTTTTTGTTTTATAATGTTTATACAAAGTTTAGAACAAGGCTGGCATGTAGTAAGTGTTATATAAGCAACACTGGTGGTCTAGGAGTTCCTAGAGTGAGTTACGAATTTAGTTTCTGGCTAGAACAGAGGATTAGAAGTCTGCATAAATGCTCTGAAGAGGTTGAGAAGACACTACTGATTGGGTTCTCTAAGTTATGTTATTGCATATCCCAAGTTAGACCTCTGGGTCTTCTCAATGTGAGTGTAGTAGCAGAGCAATATGGTTCTAAAGCTTTCTCTGATGGTATTTGGTGTAGTCTGGAGGAGGTAACCTGATTTTCTGCTGGAGGAAGTAGTAAACTGGTGGTGCAGAACTCTGAGGCCTCTGGTGAAATTGTAACCTCTCTCTAGAGGCTTAAAATGATGAGGGGAATAGCTTCTTATAAATTGCACAGGGACAGCAGAAAATAAGTTTTTTACTTCCAATTACTAAAAAAAAAATATGGCACACTAGACCTTCCTCTGTCTTAGACTCCCTTGTCATACATGGTAGCCAAAATATTTGATGGTCAAGAGACAGCAAGCTAAGGAGGGGAGGTCCTTGTATTTTGAGTAGATGTTTGTTCCAAGAGACAAGGGGTAAATCTCCAATTTGTCCTTTCTACAGAGGCCCCAAGGTAGAGATTATGTAAGACTGCCCCCCTTTCCTATTGTGGCTAAGGCAGAGGCAGCTGTGCTGAATGCTGAGTTCAGACAGTGTTCTAGGGAGATGTTCCATGCATTAAAAAGCGACATTGTATGAGGAAACCAAATCCCTGATGCATTTACACATCTTTCCAATAAACTGAGGCTAATGGGCTATCCTTCTTTGAAGAGTTTATAAAGAAAGAAAAATCTCAAGGGAAGAAAAAAATTAGGTACCCTGGAACATCTTCCTTTTAAAGGAGAAGGGAGAAATTAGTTCATATCATGCAAGAATTTCAGCTTCCAAGGTTCTGTTCCTTCTGTTGTAAAACAAATGTGTGGCAACCAAAAACAATAGCAACAATAACAATAGCAACCAAAAACAATAGCAACAACAGCAACAAGACTTCTTAACCCAAGAAAATAGCTACATGCTCATCTGAAGATGTGCTAATGACCCTTAGTGATACTAAATTGTGCAATTAGAAATATGGGAAGCAAATGCTCTTAATTTGAAGGCTACACATTGTGTTCACCCCCTGCTGATACAAGACCCTCTTTTTGCTGAACTCATCTGTCTGCTGCTCTTGAGCCATGAAATTATTTGTCATTTCTCTCTCGTGGACCATTAATGGAGAGCACTAAAATTCAATTTATGTGTGGGAGTTACTACTTAATACTATCATTGATGATGGATTGTAGGATTTAAAGGAATGTCCACATTGTAACTTTTTTAAGGGTAAAAACTATCAGAAAGAAGTAGTCTTTGTAACATGTTAATACAGAAGAAGCCAAACACATTCTTGAGAAAAAATCCATTTGTCAGACTTCATCATTATCTCATGGACAAAAAAAGCTAAAAATCCTATTATTTAATTTTAAAGACTCCCCAAGGAAGAGTCCATTTGATCTAGGTGATTAAAAAATACTACTTTTCAGATAGGAATATTGATGCCCTAACCTCTGTAGCAGAGACTTCTAGTTGTTCACAAAACCTCTTTCCTCCCATTTGAGGCCATAATTAGATGATGTTTCTGAGCCTCTTCTCTTGCCCTGTGAGGTTTTATGATTGGACTGGGGACATGGCATGTGCATCATGATCAACTGTAAATACCTCTGGGGACCCAGAATGCCTGTGTGTGCCCCAGGAGAGAAACGTTATACTGGGGGGTGGGGAGGCACACCACGCACTGTGTACAGCTCTATCCACCAATATGAGGCCCCACCCAAACCACCTATATCTTGGGACACCACAGCCACAGACATAGCCATTCCCACATGGCAATCTACATGATGGCAAATGTGACAGGGACAGTTGCTTGTTGCGACACCATGTGCCACCACAGAGGAAGCTACCCAATGCCAGTGCATAGCCAATTCTTCCAGCCTCACCTCTGAAAGTGGTTGCCTATGTCTTGGGGCACCTCCACTGCCATCTGAGGTTAACTGCACTGTTGCTTCCACCATTTTTAGCTGAGGCAGTTTCTATTTAAGGACACTGACTGGGCCTGGAAGCTCAATATCAAGATACCTACAGGCTCAAAAAACAAGGGAGAAAAGTGCCCCAAACTAACCAAGATACTATAATAATAGAATCCATTGACAGTGAATAGAGGAATTGTCAGGGAAGGAGTTCAGAATGTACATAATTAAAATAATCTGCAAAATAAAGAATGATCTAAGTGAACAAATATAGACAAATATTGACCACTTCAACAAAGAGATGAGAGAGCAAAAGATGAGGTAGCAAAAGATTACTTCAAGAAAGAGACATTCTAAAATAAAAAAACAATGAACATTTACTTGAAATGAAGGAAACAATACACTAAATAAAAAAACTCAATAAAAAGCATCACCAACAGTCTAGGTCACCTGGAAGACAGAATCCTCAGACAATGAAGACAAAATACACAATCTTGAAAATAAAGTTGACCACACAGTGAAGACGGTAAGAAATCTTGAATCCAAGAATTATGGGATAAAAGCAAAAGACCAAATCTAAGATTTATTGGAATAGAGGAAGGCACAGAGATTCAAACCAAAGGAATGCACAATCTCTTCAGCGAAATAACATCAGAAGATTTCCCAAACATGAAGAATGGATTTGAAAACCAAATGTAAGAGGCTTACAGGACACCAAATGTACAAAATTACAATAGATATACACTAAGGCACATTATAATGAAAATGCCTCCCATACAGAATAAGGAAATAATTTTAAAGGCCATAAGAAAGAGGAATCAAATTACATACAGGAGCAGACAAATTCAAATCTCAGCAGATTTTTAAACACAGATCCTCAAAGCCAGAAGATCCTGGAACAACATATACCAAGCTTTGAAGGAAAATTGATGCCAACAAACAACCTTAATACCCAGCAAAATTAAGCTTCAGACTTGATGATAAAATAACAACCTTCCATGATAAACAAAAGTTCAAAGAATTTACAGCGAGAAAATCCACACTACAGAACATTCTTGGCAAAATAGTCCATAAGGAGGAAATGAAAAACAACAATGAAAACCTGCAAAAGTAGGAACTACACTAAAGGAAAGGCCAATCAAAGGAGAAATAAAGTCAAGCTAAAATACAAAAATAAATCAAAATGGCCAGGAATATAAATTATGTTTCAATAATAATCCTGAATATGAATGGCCTAAGATCATCAATTCAAAGGTATAGCCTGACAGATTGGATTTTTACAGAGACCCAATAATATGCTTCATTCAAGAGACTTATTTCACAGGGAAAGGCATTCATAGATTGAAGGTGAAAGAATGGGAAAAAATGTATCACTCACATGGACCATGTAAACAAGCAGGGGTTTCTATTCTCATGAAACCCTATTCTATTCTTAGATAAAGTAGATTTCAAAGAAAAGTTAGTGAAAAGGGACAAAGAAGAACATGTCATACTATTCAAGAAAATTATAAATCAACAAGACATAACAACTATAAATATCTATGCCCCAAACAATGGAGCACCTATGTATATCAAACAAACCCTTCTCAACTTCAAGAATCAAATAGACCACAACACAATAATACTGAGTGACTTGAACACATTTCTTTCACCACTGGATAGACCATCCAAACCAAAACTGAACAAAGAAACTACAGAGCTCAATAAAACAATCAATAATTTAGACTTAACAGACATATATAGAATATTCCAACCATCAACAAACAAATATTTTTTCTCTGCAGCATATGAATCTTTCTCTAAAATAGACCATATGTTATGCCACAATGCAAGTCTTACCAAACACAAAAAATAGAGCTACTACCTTGCATTCTATCTGACTAGAATGGAATAAAATGAGAAATTAATAGTAAAATAAAAAATAGAAGCTACTCCAAAGACTGGAGACTAAATAATACATTATTGAATGATGCATGGATAACAGAAGATATCAAAGAGAAAATAAAAAAAGTTCTTAGAGGTAAAAGAGAACTTTGATACAAAATATCAAAATCTCTGGGACACTATAAAGGCAGAGCTAAGAGAAAAATTCATTGTATTAAGCTCATTCATTAAAAGAAGAAAAAGTCAACAAATAATCAACCTGACACAACATCTCAGAGCCCTAGAAAAAGAGGAACCAACCAACTCTAACAGAAGTAGAAGACAGGAAATAATTAAAATCAGGGCTGAAATTAATGAAAATGAAACAAAAGAAACAATTTAAAAAATTGACAAAATAAAAAGCTGGTTCTTTAAAAAAATAAAATAAAATTGACAAACCCTTAACCACTCAAACAAAAAGGAGAGAGAAAACTCAAATTACTAAAATTTGTGATGAAAATGGAAAAATCATGACAAACACTATTGAAATAGAGAAGACAATCAAAAACTATTTTGAAAATTTTAACTCCAGTAAAATAGAAGATACCTACAAATTGCTAGAGGCATATGACCTACCCAAACTGAACCAGGAGGACATACACAATTGAAACAGATAAATTTCAAGCAAGGAAATAGAAGATGCCATCAAAAGCCTACAAACCAAGAAAATTCCAGGACCAGATAGATTCACAGCCAATTTCTAAAAACCCTAAAAACAAGAATTAATGCTAATATTCCTCAAATTATTCCATGAAATAGAAAAGGGGGGAACCCTTCCAAACTCATTCTATAGGGCTAGTATCATCCTGATACCAAAACCAGGCAAAGATACATCAAAGAAAGAAAATTTCAGACCAATTTCCCTGAGAAACATTGACGCAAAAATTCTCAATAAAATCTTGACAAATCACATACAAAAACATATTTTAAAAATAGTGCACCATGATCAAGTGAGGTTCATTCCAGGGATGCAAGGTCGGTTCAACATAGAGAAATCAATAAACATAATCCATCACATCAATAGACTTAAAGACAAGAATCACTGATTATATTAATTGATGCAGAGAAAGCATTTAACAAAATACAGCACCCCTTCATGTTCAAAACACTAGAAAATGTAGAGATAATAGGAACATTTCTTAACATTGTAAAAGCAATCTATACTAAACCCAAGGCCAACATCATACTAAATGGAAAAAAATTGGAAGCATTCCCTCTAAATACTGGAACAAGACAGGAATGCCCTGTTTCACACTCCTATTCAACATAGTTCTTGAAACTTGAGCCAGAATAATTAGACAGATTATAAAAATGAAAGGGATATGAATAGGTACAGAACTCAAACTATCATTATTTGTCGATGACATGATTCTATACTTAGAGGATCCAAAAAATTCCACCAGCAATCTTCTAGAAATAATACATTAATTCAGCAAAGTAGCAGGATATAAAATCAATACTCATAAATCAAATTTATTTCTATACATCAATGATGAAAGCTCTGAAAGTGAAATGAGGAAAACTACCCCATTCACAATAGCCTCAAAAAAATAAAATAAAATACTTGGGAATGAATTTAACAAAATAGGTGAAAGACCTCTACAATGAAAACTACAGAACACTAAATAAAGAAATTGAAGAAGATCTTAGAAGATGGAAAGATCTCCCATGCTCTTGGATAGGCAGAATTAATATTGTCAAAATGGCCATATTACACAAAGCGCTATACTGATTCAATGCAAATCCAAATAAAATACCAATGCCATTCCTCGTAGATATAAAAAAAATCATGAAATTTATTTGGAAAAATAAGAGACCCAGAATAGCCAAAGAAATCCTTAGCAAGAAGATTGAAGCAGGAGGTATCACAACACCAGATCTTAAGCTATACTGCAAAGATATGGTAACAAAAATGGCATGGTATTGACACCAAAATAGACATGTAGAAAAACGGTACAGAATTGAAGACACACAGACAAACCCACATAAATACAGTTATCTTACACTAGAAAAAGGTGCCAAAATCATACATTGGAGAAAAGATAACCTCTTCAACAAATGGTACTGGGAAAACTAGAAATCTATATGTAGTAAAATGAAAATAAACCCCTATCTCTCACCATGCACAAAACTCAACTCAAAGTAGATCAAGGACCTAGGAATTAGACCAGAGACCCTATGCCTAATAGAAGAAAAAGTAGGCCCAAATCTTCATTTAGAGAATTTATTATTTGGGGAGCCTCTATAAATTATAGTTTGAATTTTCTTATTACTTTTGTCCTAAAAATTTGGCAAATATTAAAATTAAACATAAAACAGGGAGATAAAACTCTGCAGCTCAAATAAATATTAAAAATAAATAAATAAATGAACAGGTAAATAAATAAAAAATACCTCTGGTGTAATACACTCTTTTGCTCTTTCCCCATACTCTTCTCTTTGAAACCATATGTAGTAGATGGACAGAATGTGTATGTCCCTGAATGATTAGACAGAACATGTCCATGGAACAGATAGATAATTTGTGGTGTTACATGAAGGAGAAACAATTACTATTTGGTTAATTAAGCCTCTGAGTCTTTTGAATTTATCAATTATATCAGTAGTTAACATTATCTTCATTTTTTTAGCATAATTGATAAGTAGTTTTAAAAAGTGGTGAAGAATATGGGCTTTGTTGTGCAACTGATCTCAAAAAAAGAGAAAAAAAGAAGCTTATTTTCCTAACTTTATACCTTTTACCATCATCTTTCTATTCTTTCTACCCTCAGCCTCTGTGATCTAGCTTTGTACTCTCTGCTTCTGTGAGTTCATTTGTTTTAGAGTCCACAAACAAGTAAAAACAAGCGGTGTTTATCTCTCTCAGTTTGCCTCACCTCACTTTGCATTATGTTCTCCAATTTCAACCATGTTGTTGCCAAAGACAGAATTTCTGCTTTTTAAGGCCAATAGTATTCCATTATGTATATAGATCACCTTTTCTTTGACCATTTTATACTTTGATGGACACTTGGTTATTGTGAATACTGTTGCAGTAAACATGGGGGTTCAGATATCTCTTCAACAAACTGATTTAAAATCTTCCAGGTAAGTACCCAGAAGCAGAATTGTTAGATCATATGGGAATTTTATAATGAAGTTAACTAATAAGTGAATACTATGCATGTAAGTATTTTTCGCTGAACAAATTTCAAATGTTTTAATGACAAAAAAGTCAGACATTTCAGGTGATGAAAGTGTTAATTACCTTGATTTAGTCTTTCTACATTGTGTTGCAAATCATAACACCAGTTTGTACCTCATAGATACATGTAATTACAGTTTGTCCGTAAAATCAACAACAATAAAAGAAAAAACAATATGGGCTTTGGTGTCAGACAGATCTGAATGTAAACCATTTTTGTCAACTATGGTCTTGTAAATGTGGAAAAATTGCTTAGTTTCCCTGAGTCTCATTTCTTCCACCCGGGAAACCAGGATGACCACACTCAGCCCATCATCACTGAGAGAAGGTGATAAGATTATATTTGTCAAGTGTGGGTTCATAGGTGCTCCCTTTCCTCTTCCCTCAAACAGTTTATACACATTTAAGACCTAGATGCGATGCTGGCTCAAGGTGACTTTTCCAAGGTTGGGGACCCAGCATGTGCAAATCCGTACATGAAATTACAGGGCAGAGGTATAGATGACCATCTACTATGAATATCTTGAATGTTAATATTGTGAACTAAAAGCCTGTAGGCTGAACTCAGCAGTCAGCCATGTATTGTTTGGTGTGTGTGCAATGTTTAAAAGTTTTTAGTTACCAATATTTAAAAATCCAAATAAAATACAATTTGTAATTTTTCTTAAACAATGGAATCATCTGGAACACATGGCCAAATCCCCCACTTCAGTAATAATGGAGTGGAGCTGAGTAGCTATTGCTGACTGGATGGGGCCTAAAGTCTCCAGCTCCAAAGGACCTACCTTTGGAGGTCTCCAAAGGACCTACCTCACCTACTATTTGATTCCTGTAGATCTCTGAATTTGTAACCCTTAGTCTGCCGAGCAAGATCTCATGTAATCTTACCCCAGGCCAAGTACTATTCTAAGCATTTTGTCTATAATGTAATTTAATCCTTACAAAAAACTTATGAGTACTTTCAAAATTCCTATTTTTCCAAAGAAAAACAGAGGTCCCATAAGGTAAAGTAACTTGCCCAAGGTCATGCAACTGGAAATTGCAGAGATGAGATTCAAACCCAGGGAGTGCAGCCCCAGAGTTGTGCTCTAAAACTACTGTGTCACTCATTTTTTATGTTAATCACACCATGGTACACTAAACATTGTGTGTATGCATCTGTGTGTGTGCATGCATATGTGAACAATACCCACTTCTACCAAGTTCTCTGAGTAGGCAAATTGCAGGAGTTCATTGCTTATTTGCAGGGAAATTTAGATGGAGATTCATTTCTGAAATTAATTCTTGAGGGAACAGTGCACAAGACTTCAATGACTTAGTAGATGAAGGTTAATTACCTGTGACTTTGGTTGGGTAGAGAAAGTACCAATTGAAATGGAAAGAAAGCCAGATTCAGACAAAAGGAAATAACTGCCAAATGCCTCGCTCTTTTTTTTTTGTCCTAGCTCCATAGGAGGAAATAAACTGCATTGTAAGACATATCCAGATTCCTTTATCCTACAATAATAGGCAGGTAGTTTCTGAACTAATTTTTTTGTGTGTGTCTTCCTCATATCTTCTAATGAGCTAAGACCTCAACTAGGAGGCAAAATAATCAAGTGCCTTTATTGTGATAGTCTATCCTGAGACTCTGAAGTAGACAATGTTATTTAGCTACTGGCAATCCTGAAGTGCCAGAAGTTTAAGTGACTGTTCTGGGCTCATAATCACCCAGTTCTCCTGGCTTTTGCTCAATGTTCTAGCTTTGTCTCTCCAAGATTCCAGTAATAATCTCTACATTATTATGCGAACTCTGAGGTTGTTTCTTCAGAATTGAAAAAACATTTTATTTGATCTTGAATCTCATAACAAGTCTATGTCCAAAGAACAGCTAATTTATCATATTTTTAAATAACAAGGTCTCACTCCAGACTGACTCTCAGAGAGATGATTAAATGTGCTTCTGGTTACAAAGTAAAAAGTAGTAACGAACAAAACCTAGCTGCTTGGATTCCAACTCCAAAGATTATCCTGTTATATTAACTTGCTGTGTACCACTTCCTCCCCCAGAGTCTAGATTTTGGAGCTACTTCAGAGGGCTGAGCACAAAGTAGTACTACCAGAAAGTATCCTGGGGTGAAGAAAAATGGTCAAGTGCCTAGGTGTATAGTCTGCAAAGGTATAAGACCCAGGAATCTGGAAATAGGAAGTGGAACAAAAGTGCTATCAAAAGCTAGAGAAGACAAGAGACAGAGTTACAAACTTGAGACACTGGAGCAGAAAAGTCAGGAACATAATATGAATAGCATCAAACAAGTAGAAAGGGAGAAAAATCCTAAGTATCAGTTAGAATGCATTGGCTGCATGTTACAGAGACCAACCACAGTGACTCATCCATCTATTTTTATTATGCAACAAGTAATCTGCAAGCCGAAAGACCAGGGCTAGTGCCATGACCACTTCACTGTCTTAGACTCTCAGGTTCCTTATCTTTTTGCTCCTCTATCCTTAGCATGTGACTTTTATTCTCCTATTCAAAATGTGAGTATTGCACCTCTTGTCCATAAAAAAAAAAAAGAACATAAAAGGCTGAAGAAACAGGCAAACACACCGAGACTGATCAATTGTAAGAACATGTCTAGACATCTCCCACTCCCTCTACAACATCTGACTCCATCTCCTTGGCCTGAATTATGTCACATGCCATTGCTGATTGAAAAGGAATCAGATAACCCAATGTTTCATTTGGCTTTAGGAAATCAACATATAGCTGTTAGGAATAGAATTAATTCTGTAACTGTATTTGTCAGCATCCTAAGAGGGAACAGAGGGTCCATGCAAATTAAAATATCTGCATACAATGATATGGCTATATAAAGATAGGGCATCTCTAAGGATTGATACAGTAACCTGGGTCTGGTAACAAAATGTCCCTTAGGCAGGAAGTGAGGAAGACAGTGTGATATAAGAACCAGGAAAGGCAGAATCAAGTGTACAGTGCCACCTGGAAGGAAGCAGTAACTTCTAACAATCAGCCAAGGCAGCCACAGAGAACACTAGAGACTAATAGGTTTGACTCACTTTCAGCGTTCCCTCTGATAATCTGCCAAAGCTCCCTCCCTATTGACCAAACCAAACAGAAGCCAGAGGGCAAATGAAATATTTGATGATGTCCACATAGGTCAGGATCCAGAGGACAGCAAACCCACAGGAGGCGGATTTGTAATCAAAGAGACAAATCCTTTCTAGAAGTGGAATTATTGAACAGCACATCCCCGCCTCTTGTTCTCATCCACTGTGCTCCCTCTGCCTAAACATTATTAGTCCTGCCCTTTTTCCTTCTCAGCTAGGACCTTGTCATCTTTCAGCTAAGTTGCACACATCCACAGGGAGGCCCTCTTCAACTGCCTAGCTTTGCGCTGGGCCCCTGCCATATGTTCTCAAGGTTTTCTCCCATGTGAGGAACTCACTCCTCTATAACTGCTGCTTAGCAGGCTGCATACACTTCTGTTATCTTGTTTGTTCCTTAATTTTCCAGTATAAATATAACACTGGGATATATAAGACATTCAATAAGTATTTGCTTAGATCTATCATTGCAAAATAGAAATTGCCCACGCGCGTGCACATACATATAGGAAGGAAGTAGAAAAGAGGGCTTGGTCCAGTGAGTGAATTAAGATATGTGAATGATCCAGGGAAGCCCGTTTGCTAGCATGAGTTTATATTAGCCAGAACCTGAAGTTAGCTGAATTGTCCACTTACCTTGTCCAAGACTGACTAGCATTGCTGTCTTCTCAGGAAACATCAGGAGTTTCCAGTTGCAGGTGATATAGGTGGTATAGCTGTTACACTAATAAACCCTTTGCTCTTTCTGTGCCCTGATAGATACACAGACCCTGAGTACTCTTTATGAATTTCCTCTATACTCTACAAAGGCCTCATCCACTTAAATATGTAGTCTGAATTAGACAAGGAGGCTGAGCATATGTTTATTTCTAATTTTTTTCTGGACTTAATCATGACATAGTCAACAACTAATAGATTTCAAAAAAATACATATGTAATACATTGCCATGATACTTATTCTCTTTTATGTTAATACTCAGGCCCTTTTATTCTTCATGGTAACCCTGAGAGTATTATAATCACCTTCCCATAGTCCCTTGTCCACTTCATGTATCCTATTTTCTTTACCACTTTTGATATCTTCAGAGTTGGTCCCCTTGCTGGGTATGCAATGACTTCAAAACATATTACATTATAATTAACATGTTATAGCTTATCTTACTTATATTTGAGTACTTTTCAGATATTTGAGAATATCTGAACAAATTTTAGGATTCAATCTACTATTATTATAAATTGTTTTTATAACTTATTTGGAAATCATAGCTCCCCTTTTTTCCAAATTGTTGAAGAAGGTGTGGTTTGAATTCCCATATGTTAAGCATTCTGAAAATGAGGAAACTATGCTTATGAGGTACATTCTCAATAATGTGAAGATATTCTTTCCAGTAACTTATACAGAACAAAGATTTTTTTTGAATATTATATATGTAGATTTCTATAACACCTTTAAATTTACTTAGAATTACTCATGTGTATAGTAAACTGACAAAGTTTCAATCACTGGCAGCTTACCATCTTATTATATCATCTGCCTAGCTACCTCCCACACATCCTTCCAGTCCCCATGCAAGCATGGACTCTAGCCCATACTGAAAATTTTCTTACTTGGTGCTGTCTTTATGATTTAAAGACCACCCCTAAATATTATTTTAACATATTTCATTTGTTTTCTACTTAACTATTAGAGGTAATTTTTTATTTTAACATTTAGTTTTTATTTTATGTAGGTAAACATTTTGTCACAACTAATTAATTATAAAGGGTAACATTTACAAAGCATTTTTCCTGTACTAATGCATTTAGTCTTGTTTCTACTGTAAAATTATGCATTTTTATTATTACATTTTGATCAGATGGCAAAATAGATGCAAAGAGAGAATAAGTACCTTTTCCTAGAACCCATGTAATTAGGTTAATTCATCCATTCTTTCTATAGTCATAAAATATTGATTTGCAGCAATGTTGTATTAATGTTAGTTACCAGTTGATCCTGGGCAGGGGCAGTAGCTTGCAGTTTAGCTACCATTGCAGAATCTATAGAACTTAATATAAATACTGGAACATAGTGCTTGCCAGATGTATGCTTGTTGATTAACTTAGTTATTATAAATTATGATATAGCATATGACATATGATTTTTAACTTACCATAGAAGAATTTTATTGTCATAAACTTAATGATAAGGTAAGATGCAATTCTAAGAATTTACATGCCCTCTGAGACCTGTGCTTTTGCTATGAATAAGGCTAGAAGGCCACACAGCTCAGCTTACTCAGGAAAAGAATTCCATCTCTAAGTACTCTGCTTTTCCATGCAAAATTTTATTTGAGGATAAGAATCCACTTTCAAACCAAATTAGCCACATGCCACTGTTTTATAATTGCATGTTGACCCTAGTGTGGGAAATGTTAGGGCCGCTCTGTCCATCTGCCTGTTACTCCAGGAAATCTTTTCCCTGGAGTCTTTCCAAATTATCAGGGTGTTGCAGCTCTTGGTTTCCTTAAAGCCACAATATTTGTTTTCATCAAGATTTTTAATGAAGAGCTGAGATTTGGCTCCTGGATAAAGTGCTTGCCTAGTATATACAAGGGTATGGGTGTGATACCCAGTACTGCAAGAAAAAGTGGAGGAAGATGTATTATGTTCCAGATAGATTTACAAAAAAACAGCTCTGTAGTATTAGAAAATATAGCTTTGTTAATGTTTTGGCTCAGTGAAAAATATAGGTGAAATATGAATACCAGAATATCTGGTGAAGAAAATAATGTCATGGTGTTAATGCACTCTAGCATTCCCAAGCCCACATTCACTCTCTTAAGTATACATTTAATTTATAGAGCTTGATGGAGTCTAGTTATTAAAATTGCCCATCTGACTGTTAATTAAATGAAGGTCTTATAGGTTGTGGCTTGTCCAACACTATGATTACATGACAAGATAATGTCAGAGTGGATAGTAGAATATAGACTTCATAATTTTTGTTTAAGAATTATTTCCTCAGTGCTCTGTTGTTCTCAGATGCATGGAGACTAAGTCGCCTACTACATTTAAAATAGCAAACTTTGGGGAATTTCTGATATAGATAGAATGTCTGGAAAACAACCCATGAGGCAAAGTGAGACATGCCTTCAACACAGACTATTTATATTGCTATATTGTCTGAGGGTTCATTCCTTACATAGTTGGCATCCTGCTTTAAAACTGGAGAAACCAGAAAAACAGAGGATTTTAATGTGGAACTAGCATTGGAATAGCACAGTAAAATGTAGCAAATGTCCACTGATTTCATTGGGCTTACAGGTACCTTGTTCCTGCTTCTGTGTTTGCCTGGCCCCATCCTTTAGAGGCAGCCTCAGTAATATCCTGAGCATATGGAAGCCCCAAAATTCTCCTCCCCTTGTCCAAAATATGAGTGTTGATGGATGGGCAACATAGAAATTGCATGGCTTCTGCTAAGTGAAGTTTGAGGAGCAACGCAGAGAGGCAAGTCCCAAGTTTGCTCTGCTTGCTAGTGTATCAACAGCAGACAGACCCAGGCTGTGGCTGGAAGATCAGGCCTCCACCAGGACAATTTCTGCAAAAGATAGGTTGTCATACTAGTGTTTCCATGACTTGCAAAAACAAAACAGAACAGAGGTCAAAGCACACTGTATTTCAACCCCCCCCCCCCAAAAGCCTACTTTAGAAACATAAAAAGAAAGAATTTTCTGCACAACATAAAACTTATGGGAAAATCTTCCTCAGCAGGTCATGCATATGGAATAAAGTTTCACAAGTAACTAAACAAAATGGCTTAGAAAAGAAAAAAAAATTATGAGAGAAAAATGTTAGCATTCTTTGATTTTTTATGAAGGTAGGATTCATTTAAATTTTTATTTAACATGGTTTTTAATATGAATATCTAAGGACATTTAAAGTTATTTTTACATTTACTCTGCATCAATTATGCCATCTTAATATTAAAGTCTTAATTTTTGGAATGAGTTAATTTTCAAAAAGACAATTTCCGTGGTCATGAGAAAATATTTTTCTCCAAGAGCAGTTTTAATTGGTTAACTTACTATTGTTGCATATGAAAAATATTTTTATACCTTTGGGCTAACCCACTTGGCAGCTAGCTGATTTCTCACTTATAGTGCCTGTATGTGGTTGAATTCAGGATATGCACAAATTCCTGATCAATCACCTTTGTTCAGAATATCAGGGCTATTGCTCTTTCATTCTGTGCCATGGATATTAATTACTCATGACCAAATGAACTACTTGATGTTACTTTTCTGTGAGGAGCTCAATTTAACTGACAGATAAAGTAAGGCCTTATGGACTTCTACTGAAGCTATTCAGTAAAGTGGAGAAAGACAATTCAGGTCTGATTATGTTTATTTTGAGATGCCAATTGAGCCTGTAACTGGAGCCTTTCAGAGGCATTTAGTTGTGTAACTAGCAGGAAGAAGAAAGGGATGATTGGCCCATTAGGGGAGTTATAAGTCAGTCCCTACAATTTCTATCTCCTGGATAGAATGTCCTAGGTAATCATTTTTCCTTAAGTGTGAATGGGACTTGCAAATACACTGATCTTTCACCTCCATGAGTATATTATTAATTAGTTGACTCTGAGTTAATCAAATGAGATTATCCCTTAAAGGAGAAATTGGATCATTGCTTTAGAAAAGAAAAAAGTAAGATTCTCCTGAAAGCCTTGAAGAAATAAGCTGCTATTTTGTGAAAGTTTCTATGGAAGAGGTCACATTGCAAGGATGGTATCTGAGGATACCATCTAGGAGATGAGAATAGTCTTTAGTGAACAGCTGGCAAGAAAACAGGTACCTCAATAACAAGGCTGCAGGGAACCAAACTTTACCAACAACTATGTGAACCTGGAAGAATACCCTAAACTTCAGGAGATATCACAGTCCCAGCCATTGGAGACCATTTGATGTTGCCAAAGCCAGGCACTGTTGCTTTGGGTCTTCAACAGCATAGTAAATTCTGGTCAGAGTATGTTAGAGGAAGATCTTCAACTCTTGGTTCAAAATGCAAAAGAGAGATCAAGACACCAAAGTCCCATGATTCCTTTCAAGGACATGCCCAAAGGACCTATGACCTATTAGGACATACCTCTTAAAGATTCCATCATCTACCAATAGTGCCATGGGCTGGATACCAAGAAGCCAGCCAGTTCATGCTGAGACTCCTGACCCAGAGAAACTGTGAAATGTGTCTTTTCTTAAATAAATAAATGAATTTGTAATGATTTATTACACAGTTATAAAACTGTAGTGTTTGCAATCATTAACATGTAAATGATAATTGAAACCATGGGAGAGTATGAGATTAAATATGGTTATTATTTGTGTACAGAGATGGGAAGAGGGCTCAAAAGAATTCTAAATGAAGAGTAATATTTAAAGAAGGAAAGAGGGAGAGAAGCTCTGAAGAATGCCAGGCAAGGAAGAGTAAAATCAGACAAACATGGTAAGAGAAATCATTTTCTTCCTTTTTTGGTATTTCTACCTTATCTGATAAAACAGAAATTTTTTAAACTTTATTTATTCTAATAGGTATACATGACAAGAATGCATTTTGATTCATTGTACACAAATAGAGCACAGTTTTTCATTTCTCTGGTTGTACATGATGTAGAGTTGCACCATATGTACAGTCAGAGATGTACCTAGGGCAATAATGTCAATATCATTCCACCATATTTCCCTGCCCCCATACCCCCTCATCCCCCCTCATATAACCAAAGTTTCTCCATTCTTCTCATGCTTCCTCCTCCATTATGGATCAGCATCCACTTATGAGAGAGAACATTTAGCCTTTGGTTTTTTGGGATTGGCTTACTTCACTTAGCAGGATATTCTCCAAATCCATCAATTTACTCGCAAATGCCATAATTTTATTCTCTTTTAATGCTGAGTAATATTCCATTGTGTATACCAAAATTTCTTCATCCATTCATTTATTGAAGGACATCTAGGTTGATTTCACAGTTTACCTATTGTGAATTGAGCTGCTATAAACATTGATGTGGCTTTGTCACTGTAGTATGCTGCTTTTAAGTCATTTTGCATATAGACCAAGGAATGGAATAGCTGGGTCAAATGGTAGCTCCATTACAAGTTTTCTAAGGAATTTCTATACTGTTTTTCAGATTCGTTGCACCAATTTGCAGTCCCACGAGCAATGTATAAGTGTGCCTCGCCAACATTTATTGTTGTTTGTATTCTTGATAACTTCCATTCTGACTGGGATGAGATAAAATTTTAGAGTACTTTTGATTTGCATTTCTCTAATTGCTAGAGAATTGAACATTTTTTCATATATTTGTTAATCAATTATATATCTTCTTCTGAGAGGTGTCTGTTCAGTTTCTTAGCCCATTTATTGATTGGGTTGTTTGGTTTTTTTTGTTTTTGGTGTTAAGTTTTTTGAGTTCTTTATATATCCTGGAGATTACTGCTCTATCTGATGTGAATGTGGCAAAAATTTGCTCCCAAAATGTAAACTCTCTCTTCACCTCATTGAGTGTTTCTTCTGCTGAGGAGAGGCTTTTTAGTTTCAATCCATCCCATTCATTGACTCTTGATTTTATTTCTTGCACTTTTGGAGCCTTGTTAAGGAAGGTGGGGCCTAATCTGACATGATGAAATTTGGACCTACTTTTCCTCAATTAGACACAGGGTCTCTGGTCTAATTCCTAGGTCCTTGATCTACTTTGAGTTGAGTTTTGTGCATGGTGAGAGATAGGGGTTTAGTTTCATTTTATAGATTTCAAGTTTTCCCAGCACCATTTGTTGAAGAGGTTATCTTTTCTCCAATGTATATTTTTGGTACCTTTGTCTAGTATAAAATAACTGTATTTATATGGGTTTGTCTCTGTGTCTTCTGTTGTATACCATTGATCTACATGTCTATTTTTGTGCCAATACCATGCCATTTTTGTTACTATAGCTTTGTAATATAGTTTAAGATCTAGTGTTGTGATACCTCCTGCTTCTATCTTCTTGCTAATGATTGTTTTGGGTATTCTAGGTCTCTTATTTTTCCAAATAAATTTCATGATAATTTTTTAATATCTACAAGGAATGACATTGGTATTTTAATTGGATTTTCATTGAATCAGTACAGCGCTTTGAGTAGTACAGCCATTTTGACAATATTAATTCTGCCTATGCAAGAGCATAGGAGATATTTCCATCTTCTAAGATCTTTTTCAATTTCTTTCTTTAGTGTCTTGTGGTTTTCATTGTAGAGGTCTTTCTCTTTTTTTGTTAAATTGATCCCCCAATTTTGGGGGGCTATTGTGAATGGGGTAGTTTTCCTAATTTTGCTTTCAGAGGACCTATCACTGATGTGTAGAAATGCATTTGATTTATGGGTATTGATTTTATATCCTGCTATTTTGCTGAATTCATTTATTAATTCTAGAATTTTTCTGGTGGAATTTTTTGGATCCTCTAAGTATAATATCATGTCATCAGCAAATAATGGTAGTTTGAGTTCTTCTGTTCCTATTGCTTTAATTTCTTTCATCTCTGTAATTGCTCTGGCTAGAGTTTCAAGGGCTATTTTGAATAGCAGTGGTGAAAGAGGGAATTCCTGACTTGTTCCCATTTTTAGAGGGAATGCTTCCAATTTTCCTTCATTTAGTATGATATTGGCCTTGGGTTTAGAATAGATAGCTTTTACAATGTTGAGAGATATATTTTACTATCTCTAGTTTTTCTACTGTTTTGTACATGAAGGGGTGCTGTATTTTGTCAGATGCTTTTTCTGCATCAATTGATATAATCATGTGATTTTTGTCTTTAAGTCTATTGATGTGATGGATTATGTTTATTGATTTCTGTATGCTGAACCAACCTTGCATCCTTGAAATGAACCCCACTTGATCATTGTGCACTATTTTTTAAATATGTTTTTGTATGCGATTCACCAAGATTTTATTGGGAATTTTTGCATCAATGTTCCTCAGGGATATTGGTCTGAAATTTTCTTTCTTTGATATGTCTCTGCCTGGTTTTGGTATCAGGGTGAAACTACCCTCATAAAATGAGTTTGGAAGGGTTCCCTTCTTTTCCATTTCATGGAATAATTTGAGTAATATTGGTATTAATTCTTCTTTGTAGGTCTTGTAGAACTTGGCTGAGAATTTGTCTCATCCTAGACTTTTCTTGGTTGGTAGGCTTTTGATGGTGTCTTCTATTTCTTTGCTTAAAAATTGATCTATTTAAGTTGTGTATGTCCTCCTGGTTCAGTTTGGGTAGGATATATGCCTTTAGAAATTTGTCGGTGTCTTTGGGATTTTCTATTTTACTGGGGTGTAAATTTTTAAAATAGTTTCTAATTATCTTCTATATTTCAATAGTGTCTGTCATGATATTTTCTTTTTCATCACAAATTTAGTAATTTGGGTTTTCTCTGTCCTTCCTTTTGTTAGGGTGGCTAAGGGTTTGTCAATTTTATTTATTTATTTTTTTCAAAGAACCAGCTTTTTGTTATGTTAATTTTTTGAATTGTTTCTTTTATTTCAGTTTTGTTGATTCCAGCCCTGATTTTAATTATTTCCTGCCTTCTACTTTTTTTTGGTGTTGGCTTGTTCCTCTTTTTCTGGGGCTTTGAGTTTTAATGTCAGGTCACTTATTTGTTGACTTTTTCTTCTTTTAATAAATGAGCTTAATGCAATGAACTTTCCTCTTAGCTTTGCCTTCATAGTGTCCCAGAAATTTTGATATGTTGTATCAGAATACTCATTTACCTCTAAGATTTTTTTTAACTTCTCCTTGACGTCTTCTCTTATCCATATGTCATTCAATAGCATAATATTTAGTCTCCACATGTTGGAGTAGTTTCTATTATTTATTTTATCATTGATTTCTAATTTCATTTCATCATGATCAGATAGAATGCAGGGTAGTATCTATCTATCTATCTATCTATCTATCTATCTATCTATCTATCTATTGTATTTGCTAAGACTTGCTTTGTGGCATAACATATGGTCTATTTGGGAGAAGGATCCATGTGCTGCTGAGAAAAAAATATATCCACTGGTTGATGGAATATTTTATATATGTCTATTAAGTCTATATTATTGATTGTTTTATTCAGTTCTCTAGTTTCTTTTCTTAGTTTTTGTTTGTAAGATCTATCCAGTGGTGAGAGAGGTGTGTTAAAGTCATCCAGTATTATTGTGTTGTGTTCTATTTGATTCTTGTAGTTGACAAGGGTTTGTTTGATATCCATAGATACTTCATTGTTTGGGGCATAGATATTTATGGTTGTTATGTCTTGTTGATATATGATTTTCTTGAGTAATATGACATGTCCTTCTTTGTCCCTTTTCACTAACTTTGTTTTGAAGTCCACTTTATCTGATATGAGGATAACTACTTGTTTAAACAGTCCATGTGAGTGTTATGTTTTTTCCCATCTTTTTTCCTTCAATCTATGGATGTCTTTTCCTATGAGATGAGTCTCTTGAAGGCAGCATATTTTGGGGCCTTTTTTAAAAATTTAAACTGTCAGTCTGTGTCTTTTAATTGATGGGTTTAGGCTATTCACATTCAGAGTTATTACTGAAATATGATTTGTAATCTAGTCATTTTGGTTTATTTTTGGTTTTTAACTTGGCTTGGTCTCTCCTTTGATTGATCTTTCTTTTAGTGTCATTCCTTTCTTTGTAGATTTTTATTGTTGGTTATCACTTCTTCCTCATGGAATATTTTGCTGAGAATGCTCTGTAATGTAGGTTTTCTCACTGTAAATTCTTTAAACTTTTGTTCATCATGGGATGTTTTTATTTCATCAAATTTGAAGCTTAATTTTGCTAGGTATAAGATTGTTGGTTGGCATCCATTTTCTTTCAGAGCTTGGTGTATGTTGTTCTTGGATCTTCTGGCTTTGACAGTCTGGGTTGAAAAATCTTCTGAGATCCAAATTGGTCTCCCCTTGTATGTAATCTGATTGCTCTCTCTTGTGGCCTTTAAAATTCTATGCATATTCTGTATGCAAAGCATTTTCACTGTAATGTGCCTTGGTGTAGATCTGTTGTAATTTTGTACATTTGGTATCCTGTAAGCCTCTTGTATTTGGTTTTCCAATTCATTCTTCATGTTTGGAAATGTTTCTGACATAATTTCATTGAAGAGATTGTGTATTCCTTTGGTTTGAAACTCTGTGACTTCCTCTATTCCAATAAATCTTAGATTTGGTATTTTGATTCTATTCCATAATTCTTGGATGTTCTGTTCAAGATTTCTTACCATCTTCACTGTGTGGTCATCTTTATTTTCAAGATTATATATTTTGTCTTCATTATCTGAGGTTCTGTCTTCAAATGATCTAGTCTGTTGGTGATGCATTCTTCTATTGAGTTTTTTAATTTGGTTTATTGTTTCTCCAATTTCAAGAATTTCTGGTTGGTTTTCTTCACAATCTCCATCTCTTTCTTGAGGTAATCTTTTGCTACTTGTATTTTCTCCCTTATCTCTTTGTTGATCAATTTTTGCCCGCATTTGCTCACTTACGTCATTCTTTAATTTACAGATCATTTTAATTATATACATTTTGAACTCTTTTTCTGACATTTCATCAACTGCACTATCAGTGGATTCTATTATTCTAGTATCTTGATTTGTTTGGGGTACTTTCTTCCCTTGGTTGTCATGTTAATTATGTGTCTTTCTTTCTTGTAGTAAGGATCTGAGGTACTGCAGTTTCCACTCTATAATGTTGTAGTGACCCTGTAGATTACCTGTATCTCACCTTGGTGTTGCTTCCAGGTATACCCAGATGGACACTAATGCAACTGAAAATGGTGGTACTGGTAGCAGAGATAATTCAAGATAGCAGTGGGGTGGCCTAAGATGGATGCAAACACTTTCAGAGGTGAGACTTAAAGGATGGGACTTACAATGGCTTTGGGCAGACTCTTTGGAGATTCAGTGCTGTGCATGCTGTACTGTGGCAGGCAGCTGCCTCCAGGCCCTGTCTGTTGTCCCAAGGTGAAGGCTACTACATGGGGAGGGCTATGGCAATGGCTGCAGTGTCCTAAGATAGATTCAGGAAGGGAGTGAACAGCATGGACCTCCACTCTGTGCAGGGGCAGTCATGGGCTTGGACTCTCACACAAGTCCACAGGGGTGGTCTTGGGCCTGATCTGGCCCTGAGCTCCTGTGAGGGTCCTCAGAAGTGGTCCTTGGCTTGAGCCTCAAGACAGAAACTTTCACATTCACTCATTGCTCTCTTTGGCAATATTGGTTAGCAAGGCTGACTCAACCTTCCTGGACTTTCTCTTCCAGGATGATGGCCACAGATAGAGGGTCCTCTTCTTTATACCCTGCCTTCTGCAAGCAGAAAGCTGCCTGTAATGAGGCAGAGGGAGGAGAAGAGGGAGGCTTGCAAGTGTAATCTTTAGCTGACTGGGTGAGAGGGGACTGTGATTTCATGTGGGTCCAAACTTTTGGGCAAAAGTCCTGTAAGTCTCATTTTAGCCCTGAGTAAAACCTCTAATACAGTTTTATCTGCAATTAAGCTAACATGTTGATTCTGATTTGATTTCTATTATATTCCTCAATTTGTTCAGAACCATTAGAGAAGAATATCATTAGCATTGCAGAAACAACCAACAACATTAAAAGCTAAGGGTAGACAGAAAGTCAAGAAGGAGGAAGGCAGCAGCAGCATCCAAAACTGCAGAGGCTAACTGCTGGAAGCCCAAGTGATTGGCCAGGTGCTGGACAGGGCCTGAGCTGAATTCATTATATGCATTTCCTCCTTTAACCATCATGACCATCCCTGATGAAGGATTTCTGATATTCATTGTACCTAGGAGGAAAATGAGATTTAAACTTAAGCAACTGCAGAAAGTCAAACAGCTGGTAAATGGAGGAACTAGAATTTATACCCAGAGCATCTGACCTCAAAACCACTTTCAATTATCATGGAATTTGACAAGAAAAGATTGTGCTTAATGACCTTTAGAGCACTGTTATTTCAGGGGACTGCTAATATTATGCTCTAGATCACAATTGGTTAATTAGATAATGAGAGGTAGAGAAAGAGAGACAGCAAATACAGTTTAATGTTCAATACAGTTTGTCAATGAAGATGAGAAGAGCCCGTGGAATAGGGTTAATGTGGTCCAAAGATATTTTGTTAAGATGGAAGAGATTTTAAAAATATTTGAATGATGTTAGGAAACAAATAGAATGGGAGAAGAGTATACATCTAAAATAAAGAGATATATTAGCCAGATTTTCATAACTCTAACCAAAATGCCTGCCATAAACAACTTAAGGAGGTAAAGTTTATTTTGGCTCATTCTTTCAGTCCATGGTTAACTGGTTCATTGCTCTGGGCCTGAGGAGAGGCAGAAATACCATGGTGGAAGAGCATGGTAGAGGAAAGCTGTTCAATGAATGGAAGATAGGAAGAAGACAGAGTAAAGAGAGGAAGGGCCAGGGATACTATTAATTCTTCTAGGTCATGACTCAAGTGATCCACTTCCTTTAACCAAGTCTCACATTCAAATGAATAATCCATTGAATGGGTTAATCCAATGATAAGGTTGGAGCCCTCAGGTTGCAATCATTTCCTAAAAGTTCTGTTTCTGGATATTACAACATGGGGACCAACCCATTGAATATATGAGCTTTTGGGGGATATTCCAGATCCAAACCATAACAGAGGATAATTGAAGGAATGAGATCCCTAAGGAGGCAAGAGGGAAAGGACAGCTAGTTAAGTTGAGCAAGTTCCTTTCTCTTGGTTTATATTTTCTTGGTGAAGCAGGAGTTGATATCATCATTCCAGAATAAATTGTGAAGAGGAGATAGTCAACTTTATATCTTGAGAGGTGACTAAGAATCATGAACCAGTATCTAAGACAGGTCTACAGAAGAAATGACCTAAGAACCAGCCATTTAGACAGCCCAGTCTGGAAAACATCTCTCTTCAGAGACTGTTTGAGAAAGGAAATTAGTGCTCATCACTGCTTTTACTGTAATTTTCCTGACACTTTTAATGGCCAATGAGTTTTGTCATTGTTAATACTATCGCTTTGTTTATAGGTTGCCTAATTTTATTTTTGTTTAGTTGGCTTTATTGTTTTTTTCTGTAAGAGAAGCCAGTTTCCTCTCAAGCAATGCTGATTTTAATAGACATTAAAATAGTCTAATATTATTGACCTGTTAACAGGTGACATTCAATGAGGTCTACATCAACACAATCCATCCTAACTCTGATTTCCTGATACACCTTGGCCTTAGACATGTAGCACTAGGGCCTCTAAACAACACCATCAATACTTTGAATTTTCTCATAAGATCCTCCCCTTAATTAAGCATTAAAAGTTTCCCAAATAAACAATTAAATCTAAGCAAGTTTTTAAACTGTGCCCATTGTTACTGTAGGTAATGTAGAATTTTTTAAGTTCCATCATAGTCTCTAGGCCTAAGGAATTTATATTTTAGATGCCCCTGCAAAACAACATGCACTAAATAAGTAGAGAACAACATAAAACAGAGAGAGCTGCATCACTTAGAACAGACAGGTATTAGTATCAGTTGATAATTGTCCTAGTCAGCTTTCCATTATTGTAAAAAAAATGCCTGAGATAATCAGCTTATAAATATGAACATTTTGTTATGGATCACAATTTTGGAGGTTTCAGTTTACGATGGATTGGCCCTGTTGCTTTGAGCCTGTGGCAGCACAGTATATCATAGAGGCAGTACATGGCAAAGAAAGACAATTCACCCTTTGGGTCGTAGTTATAAAGAGAGAATAAGAAACCACAGTCCCACAATTCCCTTTGAGGGCACATCCCCAATGACCTAAGACCTTCCACTAGGCCCCACATCTTAAGGGTTCCGCCACCTCCCAGTAATATCACAGGCTGGACACCAAGCTTTTTATATATGGGATGTTGGTGGGCTTTCAAGATTCAAAGTGCATCAATGGCCTTTATGAATAGCAAGGACTGAGGTGATATCTTCAAGGAAAGTAGAACTGGATAAGCTAAGAGAAAAAATAATGCTTTAAATGGGGAAGACATATTGAAAAGACATAGAGGTAATATTAGAGCATTTTAGGTAGTTTGGTGAGAAATCTGTGCAAGGGGGTATTTGAGTTAAGAAAATATAGGTAAGTAAGTTTATCCATTGCACATAGAATCATAGGGTGGGACCAACTTTCAAATCAACCTATAATGGCCCTGCTTTTACAATTTGGAAGACTAAGGATGAGAATAAGCAATTTCCTGAATTCTCTCTATGCATCAGAACTAGATTAAAGATGTGTTTTTTTAATTTATTGCAAATTGAATGTTTGTGTCTCCTCAAAATTCATGTTGAAGCCCTAACCCAAATGAAATGGGATCTGGGGAAGGCCATTAGGTTTAGATGAGTTCATGATAATGGAGCCCTTGTCTACTAGGATTAGTGCCCTTAAGAGAAGAGACATTAAAGGGCTTCCTCCAATCACTGCCACCCAGCTGTATGTGAACAAAAATGTTATTTTGAGCACACAGTGACATGATGGCCACTAATATGCCAAGAGGAACAGCCTCAGAATGAAACATACCTTGCCAGTACCTTCATCTTGGACTTGTACCCCACAGAATTGTAAGAAATACATTTCTGTTATTTAAACCACTTAACATGTTGAGTTTTGTTATGGAAGCCAAAATAGAATAAGACAGTAAGTCTTTTTTTTTTTTTTTTTTTTTTTTTACCAGAGATTTAACTCAGAGGCACTTAACCACTGAGCCACATCTCACTGAGTTGCTTAGCACCTTGCTAAGTTGCTGAGGCTGGCTTTGAACTCACAATCCTCGTGCCTCATCCTCCCTAGCTGCTGGGAGTACAGGCTTGTATCATCATTCCCGGCAAAACAGTAAGTCTTGACGCAAGATTAAAGACTGTGTACAAACATTTCTGCTGTTACAGGCCATTTATAGGGAGACATAATAACATAGGAGCTAAGCTTACTGGCTGTGTGACAGTCCCACATGGAATACTGGTTAAGTCATTATACTCATGTAAATTTGGCCATGCTTTTCTTTAATCTCTCTGAGTCTCTGTCTTCTCATCTGTTTATTGGTGATAATAATAATATCTACTTACTAGTGGTGTGTGTTTGTGTGTGTGTGTGTTAAATTTTACATGTAAAGTGCTTATCATAGCACTCTGAAGATATCAATTATGCAATATATATTACCTATTGTTTCAGTAAGGATTTTTGTTTGTTGTTGGTTTGGAGTTTTTTGTTTTGATTTCATTAGTTTTTAATTCAACATTTATTTAGTGAGAGACTGCTATGTTTTAAAGGCTATTTTAAATATATAATGACAGTGTAGAAAGAGGATTTTTACTTATGAGGAAAAATAAGAGAGACAAAAGTTCATGATCAAAGATAAAGAGTGGTTAGGGTTATCAGTAAAACACAGATGAAAGAGACAAAGTACTGTATGCAATAAAAATGAAAAGAAATTTCTTAAATTCTCACAATTGAAAATAGCTTTGTAAGTGGTGGATTGTTTTTAAAATAAACATGGCAGAAAATAAACAATAAAATATTGTCTTTTGGACATCTTGGGAAGCTATATTAAGTGAAACTTCAGTCAATGGTGAAAAGATGGTTGGTACACCACTTTGGGAACTACATCCATCATCATTTACACAACTACCTGTTTTAAAGGATGTGTCATATTTCATATTTCCAGAGGTTTCAAAAGAAGAGGTGATAAGGACTGCATGAGCAGAAGCAGAGCTGTGTGTTAGGCTGCACCCTTGTTTGGAGACCTCCAAACAGGTCTGGAGGATTGGAGCTTAGGAAAGAAGAGACTGTCATCTGTTAAGTTATGCCCCTCTCCTGACATTCCTAAAAATTTCACTCATTTCTTGTTGTCAAGCTACTGTCCAACAGAATAGCAACAATTATTCCTCCTGTGCAAACATAATATTACAATTAACTAACCTCTTCCCATCTTCCTTCCTAACAAATGATAAATGTTTAAGAAGAAGGATATGGGATATGCTAATTATCATTAAAGAAGAAAAAAAATCTCAGATTGTGCCCCACAATTATGTATAATTATTATGCCTATTATGTCAATCAAAAAGGTAATAATTTCAAACTGATAACCATAAATTATCTATGACAAGTTTCTTAGAGTAAATATTGGGAAGAGCCATTGAGGTATGTTGAGAGTACCCAGAAATGAGTGTGGATAGGTCAGTGGGAGCCCATGACACCCAGAGACCTCTTCTTGAATTTTACCTTAAAGCTGATGAAGAGTTGACTGAATTTTAAGTTGGATGGTGATGCAGCATGCTGAAGAGAAATATTGCTAGACATTCTTGACTTTTTTGTTAGAGAAAATACTTTGAACAGTTTAAAATTAAATAAGATTTTTACAATTGTTTTAAAATTTAATACTTTATCAGGTTGAGGAGGCTTCTTTTTTTCCTACTCTAGGTTTGGTAATATGTTTTAGCCAGCTTTTTTGCTGCTGTGACTAAGACTGGCCAGAACAATTTCAGAGGAAGAAAAGTTTATTGGGGGCTCACAGTTTTAGAAATGTCAGTCCATAGACAGCTGGTTCCATTTTTCAGGGCTCTAGGTGAGGCTGAACATCATAGTGGAAGAGTGTGGTGGAGGAAAGTGGCTCACATGATAATCATGAAGCAGAGAGAGAAGGCGGGGAGAAAGAGAGAGAGAGAGAGAGAGAGAGAGGGAAGTATCTCTACTTGCTAGATACAAATATATACCTCCAAGGCATGTTCTCAATGCCCACCTCTTTCAGCCATATCTTATCCCCTTCAGTTACCATTCAATTAATCCTACAAGGTGATTAATTCACTGATTGGGTTAAAACTTCCATAACCCAATCATTTCTCCTCTAAACCTACTTGCATAGTCTCATACATGAGCTTTTGGGGGACAACTCACATTCAAACCATTACATTCTGCCCCTGGCCCCTAAAAGCTCAGTTCCACATCACAATACAAAATACATTTTGTCCATTTCCAAGAGTTTTCACTCTCAACAATTTCAAGATTACCCAAGAGTTCAAGTCCAAAATCTCCTCTGAGACTCAAGGCAAGCTCTCATTGTGAGCTCCTGTAAAACTCAAAAGCAATTACAAGTATACAATATATAAAGGTACAGAGTAAACTTTCCATTTAGAAAAAATAGGGGCACTGAAAGAAGGGACCGGGCCAAAGTAAGACAGAAATCCAACTGGGAAAACAAGTCCTGAAGTTTCGTGACCAGCACCTAGAGCACATGGCATCACAATGTTTTCTCAAAAGGACTTTTATACAGCTCCACCCCTGTGGCTTTTCTTGTTGCAGCCCACATGTTGTCTTTTCTCTGTTCAATTCCTGCAGCTTTCCTTGGTGGAAATCCCACATTACTGCGATTTCTTAATCTTGGTGGTCTCCACTGCAGCTTCAACTTCCTCCTCAAATCTCGACATTGCCCTTTCAGGGGCTGCCCATAGGGATCTTACCTTGGGGCACTTTGCCTGGCCTCCCAGGCCTTCCTTTTAAATTTTTCTGGAAGCCTCTATGCCCCCTAATTCCAGCATCCTGCAATCCTGCAGAACCAGCACTACATGGTTGACACCAAGGTCTGCTGCTATCTGGAGCAGTAATAAAGCCTCCAGGGACCATGACTTCAGCTGTGCTTTTGTGGCTGAGCACATTGGAAAAATTTTCAGGCCCACTTGTGCAAGAAGGATCTCTTTTCAAGAGAATTTTTACTTTTATTCCCTTGAGCCTGAGGTGAGTGTGAGTTTACCAATCCCTGAGATGCCCTCAAGCCGTCTTTCTTATTGTCTCTGGGCAAAGTCCTTAGAATTTCCTTAGTGGAAGTAATGTCTTTAATAACTGCAATTTCCTTAGCTCTAGTTTTACTCTTGCCCTCAAGTCCAATTTTTTCAAGTCTTTCTTCTCTGCTTTCTGATTCTGAATATCACAATAAACTTGACTAAAAGCCTCCAGCAATATCCATGTTACCGCCTGAATACTATGCTAACTAGAAATTTCTCCCACTAAATTAAGATATCCATTGCTTTTAAAATCAGCCTCACAGAAAGTCTTAGGACATGGGCAAAATGAAGACAACTGCTCAGCCAGAACATAATGTGAATGGTCTCTAGTTCAATTTTCAATAGAGTCTTCCTTGTCTGAACCTTTCTGAAATCTGTCTTCACTTGGCATTCTGGTCTTCCAAGCTCTCTCCAGAACTGGCCATTAACCTCCACTTACAACAATCTAAAGTATTTCTACCTTGTACTATTAAATGACTCAAAATTCTTCCCACAAATTCCAAAATATCTCCAAAATCTGAATCAAGTGGTCAATTTAGTCACAGCAATGACCACACTTCTTGGTACCAACTTCTGTTTTAGTCAGCTTTTACACTGCTGTGACTAAAAGACTGACAAGAACCATTTTAGTGGAAGGAAAATTTTATTTGGGGGTTCACGATTTCAGATGTCTCAGTCTATAGAGAGTTAGCTCAATTCCTTGGGGTTCAAGGTGAGGTTGAACATCATGGTAGAAGAGTGTGACAGAGGGTAGCAGCTCACATGATAATCAACAAGAAGAGAGAGAGAGAGACAGAGAGAGAGAGAGAGAGATCTCCACTTGCCATATACAAATATACACTCTCAAGGCATGCCTTCAATGCTCTCCTCCTCCAGCCACAACCTACCTGCCCTTCAGTTACCACTAAATTAATCCCATGAACCAATCATTCTCCTGTAAACCCTCTTGCACAGTCTCACACTGAGCTTCTTGCATTATTTCACATGAGCTTTTGGAGCTACCTCATATCCAAACCATGATAGTCACAGTGTTCCCCCACCTCCAGGATATAGCATTTAATTTAATTTTTGGCTTCAGTTGAGTTGTGTTATATTTCTATATTAATCTATTAATGTAAAGAATTTTGTGAATAGGTTTTTGAGTATCAAATCAACTTTTCATTCCTGAGATAAACAAAACTTGGTAATGATGCATCATTTCTTGTATATGTTGCTGGATCAGTTTTGCTAATGTTTTGTTTAGGACATTGTTATATATACTATGTAGTGAAATCAGTCTCTTATTTTCTTTCCCTTGAACTATCTTTGTCTGACTTGTATTATGACTATAATAGCTTCATAAAATGAGTTTGAGAGTATTCATTCCTTTCCTCTGGAAGAATTTTTATAGGATTGGAATGTGTTCATTAAAGATAGCATTGACTATACTATTTACATGAGGTAACTCTTTAAACTAAAGGTTCAATACATGTAGTGTTTAAAGGGCTATTATTTCTTTTTGAGTCAAATTTGATTACATTTTTATGAATATATTTTATTTATGTTCAAAATTATTTTAATTTATTAGAAACAATATTATTTCTTTTCTTTTTAATTTCTGCTATTTATTATAAATTTATATAATTCCATTTTCCATTATTTATGTTTTTATATTTTCCTTTTTAATGCTTACTAATAAATGATATTATGATGGTGATATTTCTATACATATACATATCATGCTGATAATGTCTACCCTTCCTTGTACCCTACCTTTCCCTTTCTTCTTTTCTCTCCATTTTCTGGCCCCTTCTCCATCCCTAATAGTCCCTCTTCCACTTTCAGGGCAACAGTTTTTTTCTTTTTAGTTTTTACATATGAGAGAAAACATGTGATACTTGGTTTTTCTTTTATGTTTGGCTTATTTTCCTTAACATGATCATCTCCAGTTCCATCTAGTTTGCTGAAAATGACATAATTTCATTCTCTGTTGCTAAATAATATTCCATTATGTTCATATATTGAGGAGAAGTTAGGCTGATTCCATACCTTGACTATTGTGAATGGTGCTGCAATAAACATGGGCATTCAGCATTCTTTTTTGTTTGATGACTTCATTTCCTTTGGATAAATACTTAGGAGTAGTAGATTTGAATCATATGGTAGTTCTATGTTTAGTTTTTTAGGAACTTCATGCTTTTTTTTCACAGTGGCTATATGGAAATGTGTAAAGTTTTCTTTTTATTCATACCTTGCCCATGTCTCTTGTGACTTCATACCAAAATTGAAGTCTATTCTGTTGGATAAGAATATAGCTAATGCTACTCCCTTTCAGGTTCCATTTGTGTGTAATGACATTCTGCGAACTTTCATTTTCAGTCTGTATGTGGCTTTAACACTAAGGTGAGTTCCTTGTGGACAGCAAACAACTGGGTTTTGTTTTCTAATTCAGTCTGTCTGCTTCTTTTAATTGGAGAATTGAGATCATTAAAATTTTGTGTTATTGTGGAAAAATATGTACTAGTTCCTGCAATTGTGTTTTCTCCTCCTTTGATGATTTTGAATAATCTATGTTTCTGTCTCCCTTATTGATCTTAGAGATTTGATAGTTTACTGAAATAATCATAGTTGATTTTTTTTCCTATTTAAGGTTTGCTTATCTACTTTTCAAATGTGATTTATCCTTTTCTACACTTTTGTAGTGTTAATCTTGCTGTCTTCTCTGGGTATACGACTCTTATGAGTAACTTCTGTAATAACTGTGATTTCTTTCAGTTTGTGCTTATCTTGAATAGTTTCAAAGAATAATTTTGCTGGATTAACTATTCCAGGTTGGTAATTATTTTCTTTCAATGCTTGAAATAATATATCATTCCATGCCCTCCTGGCCTTCAGGGGTACTTCTGAAAAAAAAAATCTGCTGTTATTCTGATTGCTTTTATAACTGAATTGGAACTTCTCTCTTGCAGCTTTTAATACTGCTTCTTTGTTCTGTACTTCTGGCAGTTTAACTATAATATGTTATGGAGAGGTTCTTTTCTGGTCATGACTATTTGAGATTCTGAATGTCTCCAGTTTATGCATGTACGTATGATCCCCAAATTTTCAGAAAGTGTCTGCTGTTATTTCACTGAATGAATGTCATTAGCATATAACTGAAGTCCCTCACTTTTTCCTATGATTCTTATGTCAGATCTTCTAATGTCACAGAGATCCTATATGTTCTACTCATAGTTTCTTTTGTTTTCCTTTACTATTGTTTGAATATGAAATTTCATTCACCTTGTCTTCAGGTCCTGATATTCTTTGTTCTGCTTGATGTACTCTATTAGTGACGTTTTCAATTGAGTTTTTTTTTAATTTTAAAATTTGTTTTAATTAGTTATACGTGACAATAGAATGCATTTATGCACTTTGATGTATCATACATATATAGGGTATAATTTCTCATATTTTGGATTGTACATGTTGTAGAATCACATTGGTCATACATAAAGTAATGATGTCTGTTTCATTCTACTATCTTTCCTATCCCCACATTCTCTCCCCTGCCCTCTCTCACTCCCTTCTACCTAATGTAAGGTAACTCTATTCTCCCCTAGTGCCTCTCCTTATTGTGACTTAGCATCTACATATCAGAAAGATAATTTGACCTTTGTTTTTTGGGGGATAGGCTTACTTCACTTAGCATGATATTCTTCAACTCCATCCATTTACTGGCAAATGCCATCATTTCATTCTTCTTTAAAGCTGAGTAATATTCCATTGAATATATATATACCACATTTTCTTTATTCATTCATCTATTGAAGGATACCTATTTGACTTACTGAAATTTTCTTTTGCAAGATTTCTTTGTTTTCCAGAATCTTTCTTTGTTGAATTGATCCTTTGTATTCTATACTGACCACCCTAATTAATTCACTTGTTTATTTGAATACACTAATCATTTTAAGAATCAATCTTGTGAATTTTTTGCCTGGAATTTCATCCAGTTTAATATATATAAATTCAGTTACTACAGATCTATGAAATTTTGGAGGAGACATGTGTCTCGTTTCTTCATATTTCTTGTGTTTCTACATTAAGATTTTATATCTGTTTAGACTGGCATCTAATTTATTTTTATGTGAAGGTGTCCTTAGTGATCATACTTCTCTTAATGTTGTAGCCTGACTTATCAGCTTATTGTTTAATTGTTGAATATAATTCCAAATAGTCTGAGTAGTGCAAATTCCTTGGAACTTCTCTGGCTTTGATTTGTGAGTTTTGACACATTACACACTCGGTTAGATCCTGAGGGACCCATTTCCTCAGTAGGCCTCACCAAAGTGGAGTTCCTCTGGTAGTCCAGGCGGGTGTGTTGTGGACAGCAGAGTACATAAGTGTAGTCTGTGTTTTTGATCTTCCATTCTTGTTTATAATAATTTCTCTTTTGTTGACATCACTGTTCTCCTTCAGAATCATGCAAAGAGAACATGTATTCCACCATCTTGCCTCCTTTCCCCATCACACGTTTACAAAATTTAGACAAAAATTGGCACAATTTATTTTATAAATGTTTGGTAATATTTATTAGTGAAGCCATCATGTCCAAGTCTTTCATTAGGAAATTTTTGATTACTTACTTAATCTTCTTACCAAGTATAAGTCTATTCAGATATTCTAGTCTTTCATGATTTAGTCTTGGTAGATAGCATGTTCTTAGAAATTTGTCCATTTCATATAGTTTATCCAATTTGCTGGCATATAATTTTTATTAATACTCTCTTGTAATTCCTTTTTTAAAATCTATTTTCAAAGAACAAGCATAGTTTCATTGATTTTCTGTATTATTTTTTCACTCTCTATCTATCTCTGCCCTAATGTTAATTATTTACTTCCTTCTCCTAATTTTGGGTTTGGTTCATTTGTACTTTTCTAGTTCCTTAAGTTGTAAAGTTAGAGTTGATGTGGGATCTTTCTTGTTTGATAATTTGAGCATTTATAGCTACAAACCTGTTTTCACTGTATTCCATAAATATTGGGATGCTGTATTTTTATTTTTTATTCATCTAGTTTTCCTAATTTTTGTGTTTTTTTATCCATTGGCTGTTTAATAGTGTTAAATTTCAACTGATTTTTAAATTATCCAGTTATCCTTCTGTTTTTTTTTTTTTTTCTAGCTTCATCTTTTTGTGGGCAGAGAAGATACCTTGTATATTTTTATTCTGAAATTTATTTCAAATTCATTTTATGGCCTAATATATGGTCTATCTTGGATATTGTCCCATGGACACTAGAGAACAATATGCATTCTATTGTTTTGGGGGAGGACATTTTGAGTATGTCTATTAGATATAACTAATTTACCATGTTGTTCAGGCCTTCTATCTCCTTAGTTATCATTTTTCTGTATTTACTAACAATTATTGAAAGTGGTTACTTTCAATAATTACTAATATAGAATTGTCTTTCTCCCTTTATTCCTCATTTTTAGCCTTATTTATCTTGACGATCTCTTACAAGAAATGAAAACATTTACAATGGTTGTATCTGTTGAACTAATAAGTATATATAAAGTTGTTCTTTGTGGTAACTTTTTAAATTTAATGGCTATTTTTGTCTAAATTTAGCATAGGTAACCAGAGCTTTCTTTTGGTTATGTTTTCATAGAATATCCTTTTCCATCCTTTCATGTGCAACCTCTTTTTATCTTTGGATCTAAAGTTAGTTTCACATAGGTAGCATATATTTGGACTATGTTATTTTATACATTTTTTCAACCTGCTATTTGATTGTGGACTTGAATTCATTTACATTTAAAGTAATGACTGACGAGAAGGGACTTGCTTCTGCCCTTTTATTATTTTTTTCTGTATTTTAGACAATTTTTTAAATCTCATTTACTGCATTACTTTTCTTTACATTTTCTCTTGCATTTAGTCAATTTTTTGTAGTGAAATATTTAAACTCCTTTCTCATTTCCTTTTGTGTATATTCTTTAGGTATTTTCATTGTGGTTACCATGGAGATTGAAAAATTTAGCATCTTAAAGTCATAAAATTTTAATTTCAATTTATACCAGCTTAACTTTTCTAACATATAAAATCTCTGCTCCTATTATAGCTCCATCTACACCTCTCTCAGTTGTTGATGTAAAAAAAAAATACATTTTGATACATTATGGGTCCAAAAGCATAAACTAAAAATTTTAAATGCAATTCCTCTTAAATTATGTAGAAAGCAATGTGGAGTTAAAAACCAAAGCTATAATAACAGCCTTTGGACTAGTAATTGAATCACTTAAGTCAGATAAACAACAAAATAATACAGTTACACACCATTGTTACAATAATGGCTTTATAATTTCCCATATGTTAATCCTTACTATATCTTTATTTCTTCATAAAGCTTCATGTTTCTGTCTAGTGCCTTTTCATTTGAACCTGCAGCACTCCTTTTAACAATTTTTTTGCTAAACCGATCTAGTGGTAGTAAAAGACTCTCTCAGCTTTTGGTTACCTGAAAAAGTCTTAATTTTTCCTCCTTTGTTGGGGTGGGGAGAACACTGGAGATTGAACTCAGTGGCACTCGACCACTGAGCCACATCCCCAGCCCTGTTTTGTATTTTATTTAGAGACAGGGTCTCACTGAGTTGCTTAGTCCCTTGCCATTGTTGAGGATGGCTTTTGAACTTGTCTTCCTGCCTCAGCCTTGCAGCTGGGATTACAGGCATTTGCCACCACGCTTGACTCTCCCTCATTTTTTGAAGGACATTTTTACTAGATACAGAATTCTTGACTGATTTTTTTTTTTTTTTTTTTTAGCCTTTTGAATAGAGCATCCCACAGTCTTCCAGCCTCTAGTTCTGATGAGAAATCTCATCATTTTATTTAGGATCATTGTATCTGAAAAGTCACTTTCCTCTTATTACTTTCAAAATTCTTTCTCTGTCATTTACTTTGATCAGTTTGATTATAGTGTGTCTCAATGTACACCATTTGATTTCATCCTACTTCTACTTTATGGTGCTTCTTGGATGTTTATGTTCATGTTTTTCATCAAGTTTGGAAAATTGTTAATAATTATTTCTTCACATATCGTGTGTGTATGTGTGTGTGTGTGTGTGTGTGTGTGTGTGTGGAGAGAGAGAGAGAGAGAGGGAGGAGAGAGGGAGAGAGAGAGATTTTGATTTTGGTGGGAGAGGAGAGTGGATGAGGAGTTGGAGAACCACATAAGCATATGCTGGTTTGTTTGATGGTGTTCCATAGGCCTCATAAACTCTGTTCACTTTTCTTCAATATTTTTTCTTTTTGTTCCTCAGAATGAATAATTTCCATTAGCCCTGTCTTCACATGTCTTCACATTCACTGATATTTTTTTTCTCCCTGCCCCAAACTGCTTTTAAATCTCTTTGGTGAATATTTCCTTTTAGTCATCTTCAGAATTTTTTTAATTTTAATCTTTCTAACTTTTCATTGATGTTTTCATTTTGTTCATACATAACGTCTTCCCTTATTTCTTTGAGCATCTTTAAGATAGCTGTTTTAAAGTTCTTAAATCATAGATCAGAAAAAAATTACCATTGGGCTGGAGATGTAGCTCAGTGGTAGAGCTTTTTCCTAGTATGTGTGTGAAGCCCCAGGTTTGATCTCCAGAAACACAGAAGAAAGAGAAGAAAAAGAAAAGAAAGGAAAAGGAAAGAGAAAAAGAAGGAAAGAAATAAGAAAGTAGGTACCATCAGGTCTTTTTCAGAGACACTTCTTTTGGTTTATATGTTTATTTTTTTATTTTCCAATGAGTCATACTTTCCTGTTTCTTTGTATGTCTGTGGTATTTTGTTAAAATGTTATTTGAATATAATAATGTGGTAACTGTGGAAATCAAATTTTTCCTCTTCCTCAGGGTTTGCTGGGGTTTCTTTGGTTTGGTTTGGTTTTGATTGTTTTAAGCTCTCTCTGTTCTACCGATGAGCCTAAGGTGTAAACTTAGGTCTTTCTATTCCCACACCTTCACTTGTTCATACAGTGATTTTCTAATATCCTTTGTATGTGCAGCTGCTATGAAGGTTTGGCTCACAAAATGAAAGGAAAAGAAAAATGAAGAGAGAGATGAGCAGGAATATATTGGCCCTTTAAATCTCCTGGGAGTAATTTTACCCACAGAAACAGCATTTCAACAATTGGAATGGGTACAACCATATGGCTACAGTCTGTTTATCTTCTCCTCTGTGTTCAAAAATAGAGATCATCAATCAGGGGAAAGATTCTCAATATTTTAGGACAGAATTCTCTTTGCTCACATAGATTCCCACAAGCTTGTGCAAATCGATCCTACTGCCTATTGCAACACATAGAGGATTTCTGGACCAGATACTAAAGTGTTGATGTTGATCAAAATTAATGGCAATTCACCATCCAAGTCTACCACTGGAAGTCTCAAGTCTTCAACAGACTTTAGAGCTCCAAAATAGTTATACCAGAAGATTCTGCCAGTACAATTTTTGTCTACGTAGGACAGAGATATCTGATGCTTCCTGCTCCAATATTTCCCTAATACTCTCTGTTGTTTTTAGCATAGTAGCCTAAAGTTATCAGTTTTTCCCTAAGCATGATTTCATGTCATCCACAAAACTTTACAACTTTATTGTGATATTGTTTAAATATTATACTATAACATACAAAGTATACAATTGAAAAGTTTTTAATGTATTCACAGAATTGTGCAAAAATTATCAAAATCTAATTAATAACATTTTATTCACCTCAAAAGAAAGTCTATATAGGTTAACAGTCAATTCCTATTCCTGCATCCCCCACCTCCAGTCCTAGGCAAGCACTAACTGACTTTCTGTCTCAATAGTTTTTCCTATTATGATTAGTTAATATAAATGGATATGGTCTTTTGTGACCAGATGAATGTTTATAAGTTTCATTCATATTGTAGAGTTTAGTAAGACTTTATTTCATTTAATAGCTGAGTAATTAATATTCTGTGTATTTGGTGTGCCATACTTTATGCACTCTTCAGTTTATGAATATGTGTGTTACTTCTAGTTTGGAGTTATTATGAATAATGTTTTTATAAACCCTAATGCTCAAGTTTTTGTGTGAATTTATGGTTTCATTTCTCTTGAATATATAGTAGCAGCAAAATTACTAAGTCTTAGGATAATTTCTGTATATAGCATTTTCAGAAATTCTCTGTTTTCCAAAGTGGCTATCCATTTTGCATTCCAAGAGCAATTTATGGGGCTTGTAGTTTATTCCCATTTTTACCAGTTCTTGTTATCGGATGTCTTTTTTCAATCTGAATCATTCTATTGAATGGAATGGAATATATCTTGTGGTTTTCATTCACATTTACCTAATGACTAATGTTGAATTGATCATTCTTTCATACAGTTTAAAGAGATTTAAAAGCAGTTAAAGAAATGAATACCTGGGTGATTTGTTTGTTTTAACTGAGTTATGTTTTTATAATTGTGTAACATTTCTTTATACATTATAGATACTGAGATCTTATTAAGTATATGATTTAAAAATATTTTTTCAATTCTCTGAATTATCTTTTTAGTTTCTCAATACTATACTTCAAAGCACAAATGTTATTCGGTTCCAAGATGGCGGCCTAGACAGACTCCTCCGTGCTAGTCTCTCCGGGACTGGAGCTTGAAGTGGTGGAGATTCTGTCTCTCAGCCCGCTTCTTGTCATCATCCTGTGGCTCATCATCCCCCGCAGGAATTTCACCCGCGTGTGTGAACGCAGGGCCCCCAGGCAGCAGCGATTGCCACAGATGGCGTGACTTTAGCGGGGAATGACAGAACACAGCGCAACACAGCGTGGGGCCCCAGCCCAGGGCTCGAGTCCGGGATTCACCCCAGGCGAGCCAGGCCTGATTCTACATGGAATTCCTGGCTCCAGAGCCCACCCAGCCACGCAGGATCCCTAGCAGTTGCTCCTGTAGGCAAACGTCTCCCGCGCGCGACCCTCGGCTACTGTTCTTTGTGGATCTCCATCTAACGCGGCGGAACTTCCTGCATCAGGGAACTACAGACAGCATCTCGGGACAAACTTAGAAATCAGCACAGCACACCACAAAACAGCGTCTGCACCAGCAGCCCAGATATTCACACTGCTGCTGAAGCAGTTGGCTTCCTGGTGGGACTCACACCCAGGACATCCTCCACCCAGCAGGGAAAGTCCAGTGAGCAAGAGACAACGCCACCTACTGGAGGTGAACGGAAGCATACTTGTTTATTTACATTGAGACTTTTTTCTTTTTTTATTCTTATATTTTATTTAATCCTTTATCTTTATCTCCTAGATTCCTCTTGTTTAACCTTTTTGTCTTATTTCTCTGCTCTTTTCCCTTTCCTCTTTTCTCTCTCACTCTTTTCCTACCCTCTAATGCCCAATAGTTGTGAAACCAAGTATCTGTTATACAGTAGGATATAGTAGATTGGGACTTCTGAACTGTATAGTAGAGTGGTATTATATAGTGTTGTAACTACTACTTGCATAGGTTTTATTTTTCTTACTCCCATGTCTAGCACTCTCTTTCCTTCCCCCTTACTGGTCTTCCCTAACTCTCTGTTGCTCTTTCTAGTAGTAGCCAACTTCTCTTAGATTCCTTTCTCATGCTTTCTAAGATCTAATAACCATATCCTCACTTCCTACTATCCCAACATTCTATCCTACACCTCACTCTCAAGCTTCCCTAGCCCACCAACAGAAACTATAGACCCCTGTGCAAACCTATTGTTTACATAATAGATGTTAAAGGAACTCATAATTGTTATATATTGTGACTAAACTGTAAACGTATTTGGGAGCTTTTAGGAGCTACCTGGTTTGAAACTATATATTGTTTGTATTGAGATCAATCAATATTGGTCCCCCCTTCAAAGGAGAGGTATTGAAACACTGCAGAGAAAATATAATAGGAGTAAAAGATGTAACACCTTGGATCAGCAGAGATAAAAGGAAAGACACACAAACATAATGAAAAAACAAGGGAAGAAAGTACCTCAAACAAACCAAGAAACTACACTATTAGAATCCATGGTTAGTACAGCAGAAGAAATGACAGAACAGGAGTTCGGGATGTACATAATTAAAATGTTCTGTGACTTAAAGAATGATATAAGAGGGCAAGCCCAGTCAGCAAAAGATCGTTTCAATAAAGAGATACATAAGCAAATACAGGAAGTAAAAGATCAAAAAAGAGGTACATAGGCAAATACAGGAAGTAAAAGATCACTTCAATAAGGAGATAGACACCCTGAAAAGGAACCAAAAAGAAATCCTTGAAATGAAAGAAACAATAAACCAAATTAAAAACTCATTACAAAGCATCACCAACACATTAGACCACTTGGAAGACAGAACCTCAGATACTGAAGACAAAATATTTAACCTTGAGAATAGTTGACCACATAGTGAAGACAGTAAAAAACCATGAACAGAACATACAAGAACTATGGGATAACATTAAAAGACCAAACTTGAGAGGAGGGCATGGAATTCCAAACCAAAGGAATGAGCAATCTATTCAATGAAATAATATCAGAAAACTTTCCAAATATGAAGAATGAACTGGATAATCAAATTCAAGAGACTTACAGGACACCAAATGTACAAAATCACAACAGACCTACCAAGGCACATCATAATGATAATGCCAAACATTCAGAATAAGGAGAGAATCTTAAAAGCCACAAGAGAAAGGAATCAGATTACATAAAGAGGAAAGCCAATTAGGATCACTGCAGACTTCTCAACCCAGACTCTGAGAGCAAGAAGATCATGGCAAAGCATATACCGAGTGCTAAAAGACAGCAGATGCCAACCAAGAATCTTATTTCCAGCAAAACTAAGTTTTAGGTTTGACGATGAAATAAAAACCTTCCAAGATAAACAAAAATTAAAAGAATTCACAGCAAGAAAGCCGGCACTACAGAACATCCTTAGTAAAATATTCCATGAGGAGGAAATAAAAGACAATAATGAAAACCTGCAGAGGGAGGAGCCACACTAAAGGCCAATCAAAGGAGAAACCCAGTCAAGTTAAAAACTAAGAATAAACCAAAATATCTGGAAATACAAACCATGTCTCCATAACAACATTGAATGTCAATGGCCTAAACTCAGCAATTAAAAGACACAGACTGGCAGATTGGATTAAAAAAAAAAACGACCCCACAATATGCTGCCTCCAAGAGACCAATCTCATAGAAAGAGATACTCACAGATTGAAGGTGAAAGGATGGGAAAAAATTTATCACTCACATGGACTGCATAAACAAGCAGGAGTTTCCATCCTCATTTCAGATAAAGTGGACTTCAAACCAAAGTTAGTGAAAAGGGATAAACAAGGTCATTTCATACTGCTTAAGGGAATCATACATCAACAAGACATAACAATCTTAAATATCTATGCCCCAAACAATGGGGCAGCCATGTTCGTCAACAAACCCTTCTCAAATTCAAGAACCAAATAGACCCCAACACAATAGTATTCGGTGACTTTAACACAAATCTCTCACCACTGGATAGATCTTCCAAACAAAAACTAAACAAAGAATCTACAAGACTTAATAGAACAATCAATGGTCTAGACTTAATGGATATATATAGAATATTCCATCCTTCAACAAGCAAATACACATTTTCTCAGCAGCACATGGATCCTTCTCCAAAATAGATCATATGCTATGCCACAAAGCAAGTCTTAGTAAAAACAAAAAAATAGAGATACTACCCTGCATTCTATCTGAGCATAATGGACTGAAACTAGAAATTAATGATAGTTTAAAAGAAGGAAGCCTCTACAACACCTGGAGACTCAATAATTTGCTATTGAACAATGCATGGGTAACAGAAGACCTCAGGGAAGAGATAAAAAAATTCTTGAAGGTAAATGAGAACTCTGATACAACATACCAAAATCTCTGGGACACTATGAAGGCGGTGCTAAGAGGAAAGTTCATTGCAGTAAGCTCATATATTCAAAGATGTAAAAGTCAACAAATCAATGACTTGACACTACAACTCAAAGCCCTAGGAAAAGAAGAACAAAGTAACACCAAAAGAAGTAGAATACAGGAAATAATTAGAATCAGAGCTGAAATCAACGAAATTGAAACACAAGAAACAATTCAAAAAATTGATAAAACAAAAAGCTGGTTCTTTGAAAAAATAACAAAATTGACAAACCCTTAGCCACCCTAACAAAAAGAAGGAGAGAGAAAACCCAAATTACCAAAATTTGTGATGAAAAAGGAAATATCATGACTGACCTTGCTGAAATACAGAGGATAATCAGAAACTATTTTGAAAACTTATATTCCAGTAAAATAGAAAACCCTGAAGACACCGACAAATTCCTAGAGACATATGACCTACCAAAACTGAACCAGGAGGACATTTATGACTTAAACAGATCGATTACATGCAAGGAAATAGAAGAGACCATCAAAAGCCTTCCAACCAAGAAAAGCCCTGGACCAGATGGATTCTCAGCCGAGTTCTACAAGACCTACAAAGAAGAGCTAACTCCAATACTCCTCAAATTATTCCATGAAATAGAAAGGGAAGGAACCCTTCCAAACTCATTCTATGAGGCTAGTATCACCTTGATTCTAAAGCCAGACAGAGACATATCATAAAAGTGAAATTTCTGACCAATATCCCTGATGAATATAGATGCAAAAATTCTCAATAAAATTTTGGCAAATCGCATACAAAAGCATATTAAAAAAATAGTGCACCATGATCAAGTGGGGTTCATTCCAGGGATGCAAGGTTGGTTCATCATACGGAAATCAATAAACATAATCCATCACATCAATAGACTTAAAGAATCACATTATGCTATCAATTGCTTCAGAGAAAGCATTTGACAAAATACAGCACTCTTTCATGTTCAAAACATTAGAGAAACTAGGGATAGTAGGAACATACCTCAATATTGTTAAAGCAATATATGCTAAGCCTAAGGCCAACATAATCCTAAATGGAGAAAAATTGGAAGCATTCCCTCTAAAAACTGGAAAAAGATAGGGATGCCCTCTCTCACCACTCTTATTCAATATAGTCCTTGAAACTCTAGCCAGAGCAATCAAACAGATGAAAGAAAGTAAAGGGATATGAATAGGAACAGAAGAACTCAAACTATCATTATTTGCAGATGACATGATTCTATACTTAGAGGATCCAAAAAATTCCACCAGAAAACTTCTAGATCTGATAAATGAATTCAGCAAAGTTGCAGGATATAAAATCAATATACATAAATCAAATGCATTTCTATACATCAGCAATGAGTCCTCTGAAAAAGAAATTAGGAAAACTACTCCATTCACAATAGCCTCCAAAAAAATAAAATACTTGGGAATCAATCTAACAAGAGTGGCGAAAGACCTCTACAATAAAAATTACAAGACCCTAAAGAAAGAAATTGAAGAATATCTAAGAAGATGGAAAGACCTCCCATGTTCTTGGATAGGGCGAATCAATATTATTAAAATGGCCATACTACCCAAAGCGTTATACAGATTCAATGCAATCCTAATTAAAATCCCAAAGTCCTTTCTTATAGAAATAGAAAAGGCAATCATGAAATTCATTGGAAAAATAAGAGACCCAGAATAGCCAAACAAATCCTGAGTAAGAAGAGTGAAGCAGGAGGTATTATAATACCAGACTTTAAACTTTACTACAAAGCTATAGTAACAAAACGGCATGGTACTGGCACCAATATAGACATGTAGACCAATGGTACAGAATAGAAGACACAAAGAGTAATGCACAGAAATACTGCTATCTCATACTAGACAAAGGTGACAAAAACATATACTGGAAAAAAGATAGCCTTTTCAACAAATGGTGCTGGGAAAACTGGAAATCCATATGCAGTAAAATGAAACTAAACCCCTATCTCTCGCCATGCACAAAACTCAACTCAAAGTGGATCAAAGACCTAGGAATTAGACCAGAGACCCTGCGTCTAATTGGGGAGAAAGTAGGTCCAAATCTTCAACACGTTGGATTAGGCCCCGAATTCCTTAACAAGACTCCTATAGCACAAGAAATAAAAGCAAGAATCAATAAATGGGATGGACTTAAACTTAAAAGCTTCTTCTCAGCAAAAGAGACTATCAGTGAGGTGAACAGAGAGCCTACATTCTGGGAGCAAATTTTTGCCACACGCACATCAGATAGAGCACTGATCTCCAGGATATATAAAGAACTCAAAAAACTTAACACCAAAAAATCAAACAACCCAATCAATAAATGGGCTAAGGAGCTGAATAGAAACCTCTCAGTAGAAGATATACAATCAATCAACAAATATATGAAGAAATGTTCAACATCTTTAGCCATTAGAGAAATGCAAATCAAAACTACTCTCAGATTTCATTTCACCCCAGTCAGAATGGCAGCTATCCAAAATACCAGCAACAATAAGTGCTGGCGAGGATGTGGAGAAAAAGGTACACTTAAACATTGCTGGTGGGATTGCAAATTGGTGCAACCAATCTGGAAAGCAGTGTAGAGACTTCTTAAAAAACTTGGATTGGAACCACCTTTTGACCCAGCTATCCCACTCCTTGGCCTATACCCTAATGACTTAAAAACAGCACACTACAGTAAAGCAGCCACTCCAAAGATTATAGCAACACAATTCACAATTGCAAAACTGTGGAAGCAACCCAGATGCCCTTCAATAGATGAATGCTTAAAGAAACTGTGGTACATATACACAATGGAATATTATTGAGCAATAAAAGAGAATAAAATTATAGCATTTGCAGGTAAATGGATGGAATTGGAGAACATTATGCTAAGTGAAGTAAGCCAATCCCAAAAAACCAAATGCCGAATGTTCTCTCTGATTAGTGGATGCTGATTGATAAAGGGGGTGGGAATGGGGAACATAGGAGAAATGGAGGAACTCTGAATGGGGAAGGAGGGAGGTGGGGGGAGGGAAAGAGGAATGGGTGTAGTAAAGATGGTTGAATGAAATGGTCATCATTACCCTTGGTGCACGTATGAAGACACAAATGGTGTGACTCTATCTGGGTGGCAAACACAGAAATGGAAAAGTTGAGCTCTACATATGTACTATGACTTGAAATGCATTTAAATAAATTAATTTTTAAAAAGCACAAATGTTCATGTAAAGTTTGACTAAAGTTTTATTTATCTTTTTTTTCTTTCTGTGTCATATCTAAGAAGCATGACTTATTCAAGGTCATAAAGATTTATACCTAATACCTTAATTTTCTTTTTTAAATTAAAAAGTTTATTGTTTCTTTTAAGTTATACATAACATTAGGATTCATTTGGGCATAATTATAAAAGAATGGAATACAATTTGCTCTAATTCAGTTCCCAATATTTCCCCTTCTCTCTCTTTCTCCCCACCCTATGCTTCCTTCCATGTACTACCAATCTTTCCACTCTAATACCTAAATTTTCACGTAAAAATTTTATAAAATTAATTTTCTTACTAGCTCTTTCACATCTTCTCTCTCTCTCTCTCTCTTTCTCTCCCCCCCCTTTATTTCCTTCTTTCTTTCTCTCTCTCTCTTTCTTTTTTTGGTGCTGGGGATTGAATCCTGGGTCTTATACAGGCTTAACAAGCACTTAAACACTGAGCTACATCCCCAAACCTCTAGTCCTACACATAAGTTTTTAATTGTTTTTTGGTTTGGTTGTTTTGTTTTTGTGGTGCTGGGGATTGAACCCAGGGCCTTGTGCATGCAAGGCAAGCACTCTACCAACTGAGCTATATCCTCAGCCCAAGTTTTTAATTTTTTTTTCAATTTGTATATATAGTTGTCCCAGTATCATTTGTTGAAAAGAATATTCTTCCTCCATTGAATTGTCTTGGCATCCTTGTCAAAATTTAAGAGACTATAAATGTAACATTTCATTTCTAGACTCTATTCATATTCCTTGATCTCTATATTTATTTATATCTATTCTTATGCCAGTAGCACATTTTCTTGATTATGGTTGCTTTGTAGTAGAGTTTTTAAATTGGAATGTGTGAGTATTCCAACTGTTATTTTCTCTTTTAAAGATAGTTTGGGCTATTCTCAGTCCTTTGCAATTCTATATGGATTGTAGGATTAGCTTTTCAGTTCCTCTGTCAAATTAAGTAGAAGTTCAATAGGGATTTCATTGAATCTCTAGATGAGGTTGGGTATTATCATCTTAACACTAAGACTTGTAACTCGTAAACATGAGATATGAAATTATCTTCATTTTTTAGGTCTTTTAAAATTTTTTTCAGTGGAGTTTAACAATCTTCATCATGAAAGTCACAGAGTTTATTTTGTTTGATATATTTATAAGTAATTTATTTTCTAAAGCATTGTAGTTATACATAATAGTTGCGTTTATTTTGGTAAATCATACATGCAAGGAATTTAATTTTAATTCTCATTTCTCCTTTCCTTTTTCACCTCCCTCCTCCTATTCTTTCACCTCTATTCTACTGATCTTCCTGTTGCTCCTTTACTTATTTTTCATTAGCACTTTCTACATATACATAAAGATGAAATTCCCTCTGGTACATGTACATATGCATAAAACATGATTTAGTTAAATTAATTTCATATTTCCTCTCTTCTCCTGTTCTTATTCCCTCCCTCTCAATTTTCACCTTCTACTCCACTGACATTGTAATTGAAATTTGTTTTCTCTTTTATTTTTGGATTTTCCATTACTAGTGTAGACATAATTAATTTTTATATATTGATAATATATTCTGCATCCTAGCTCAACTCATTTGTGTGTGTATAAGTTTACGCTATTTCTTAATAGTGTCTATACACAGCATCATGTCATCTGTAAATAGAAATAATTTTATTTCTTGCCTTCTAATCAGGGTGTGTTTTATTTGTTTTTCAAATTTCCTTGGCTAGGACTTAGCTTACTCTATTGAGTAGAAGTGACAAGAGCAGGCATCCATGACTTCTCTCAAAGTTAAGGAAAAATTAAGTCTTTCACCATTACCAAATTTAAACCCTGATATCTTCATAAGTACTTTGTATTTTGTAGTTTTCTTGTAGTCTTTACATTTTTTAATTTTTGTTGTTCTGAGAGGATGTGGGATTTCATATGTCTGCACCTCTTGGAATGAACATATGTGTTTTGTCCTATTGCATTATAATGATATAACATGTTAATTGATTTTTTTTTTTTTTTGCCATTAAACCAACCTTCCTTCTATTAATTAAATCTCTCTTGTTCATGTTTTATAATCCTTGTTACATGTTGTGGAATTCACTTTGGAACTATTTGTTGATGACTTTTACATTTGTATCCATAGAGTAATTGTATCTAGTTTTCCTTTGGTTGACATCTTTGTCTGGTTTTGACATCACGGTAATACTGCCCTTATAGCACAAGTTGGGTTGGCAAGTAAGTCTTCTCTCTCCTTTTTTTTTTTTTTAACCCCCCCCTTGGAAGATTTTGTAAAACCTTGGCATTATTTATTTAATTGTTTACATTTCTAGTAGAATTCACCAATGGAATCATTGAGGCCTGGGTTTTCTTTGTGAGGTTCTTTTTTGATGACAATTTTTTTCTTAATTTTATAGGTATATTTGAATATTGTATTTCTTCTTTTGGAATTTGGTCATGTTTTGCATATAGTTGTTCAAAGTACTTCATTATAATAGTTATTATTTTTATAATATTGATAGTGATGTTTCCTTTTTGATTTATATCCAGCACCTTGAGTCTTCTCTCTCTCTCTCTCTCTCTCTTCCTCTCTCTTCCTCTCTCCCTCCTTCCCTCTCTTCCTCCCTTTTTCTTGGTCTGTCTAGCTCAAAGTTTTTCAAATTTGTCATCTGCTTTAGGATTTGTTTATTATTTTTCTGCATCTACACATTGTGATATTGTGTTTTCATTGTCTACCTCTAAATATTTTTCAGGTGTCTGATTTCTTCTTTCATAAGCAAGTTATTTCAAGCTCTTTGGTATGTATTTTGACTTTTTGAGATATTTCATTGTTAATCAAGTTTCTAATTTGATTCCTTTGTCATAAAACTTATTAAAATATTGTAATATCTTTCTATTTATTGAGACTGTTTTATTTACAATTATATGGTCTATTTTATGAATATCCCATGCAAACTTGAAAGGACTGTGTATTCTTCTGTTCTTGGGCATATTCTACAATTTCAATTGATCTTTTTTATTTCAACTGAAGAAATTCCCTTAATATTTCTTAAGATAGTGTACTTCTGCAATAACTACTTTTAGGTTTTAATATTATAATATTGCCTTTAAGTGCACTTAAAAATAAAGTGTATCTTTGTTAGCTTTTCATCACTGTGACCAAAATACCCGACAAAAATGACTAAGATGAGAAAAATTTATTTTGGCTCATGATTTCAGAGGTCTCCGTATATCACAGGCAGACTCTTGCTCTGAGCCTGAGGTGAAGCAGAACATCACTGCAGAAGGGTGTGGCAGAGGAATGTTACTCAGTACATGGTAGTTGGGAAGCAGACATAGAAAGAGGATATATATCATCCCTAAGGCCATGCCTCAGGGACATACTTCCTTCAGCCATGTGTACATTTAAGTGTTACATATGTGTGCACCTGCTGAATTTGGCAGGTCAGATCCAATAGACAATTATAAGACACTCCTTTTATAAAAGACTGCATTTATTTTAGTAATAATATGAAAGCAAAACAAAAGTGAAATTTGAGAGAGAAAGAGAAGAAAATACATCACCATGTCAGGAAAACACCAACACTTGTAGTCATGTAGCTGGGAAGTTCTGGGGCAGCTTTTCAGGGTCCTGACTGGGAAGTCTCTAGCACAGTGAACTCTCCATGGATGAGACTCCAAAGTCTTATTTGCAGTGAGGCTCTGGCCAGACCCTGAGAGAGCAAGTGCTGGACTTGAAATAAGTGGAAGACTCTGAATTCCCTTGAATGAGCCAACCCAGTGAGAAGTCAATGTTATTTAGGTGTTCCATCAAGGATGTGCAGAGGTCACATTGGGCACATGGACAGGGAAAATCTATAATATTTTCTTTAGCCCTTTATAGTGCCATTTCTGTCAATAGTTACAATCCAGTAGTACTTTCAAATTATTAATACATTAAATGAATTAGTCCACTGATGAGATTACAGCCCTCATGATCCATCCATGCTACCTCTGAATATTGCAGCATTGCCTAACACAAGAGCCTTTAGGTGATATTCCAGATACAAACCACAATAGTATTCTGTGCTTCCATGTAATATTCGATGATTATCAAATGCCTATCTACTGAGGATTTTCCTTTAATACTTCCTGCCATCCAGGTCTGTAGTGATAGATTTTCTCAACATTTATCTACATCTGTCTTAATTTCAAGTTCATTTTTGCAGGCTGTTATTTCCTACCTAAAGAATTCTGAGTTGATGTGGTTTTAAAAATTTTTATTTTGTGACTTCAGTATTAACATCTCATTGTCTTTCTGTTTACATTCTTCCTGTTTTGCATGCCTACTTTTTTTCCTGATCATTTAATATATTTTTTCCTCTTGTCATTTGTCTTCAATTGTTTGCAGGTAATGTAATCTTGTGTGGTTTTCTTTGTTTTCATGCTTCTTGAGTATCTTGGATCTTTGAATTATATTTTAATCAAACTTAGAAATTTGGGCTATTATCTCTGTACACATTTTGTCTTTTTATTCTAAGCAGGTTTTTTTCTGAAACTTGAATCACACATAGGTTATTTGAGTTATTATCCCACAGTCTATTAGTGCTCCTTTCATATTTTTTCCCACATTTTCTGTGTGCTTCAATTTGAACAGCTTTCATTGTTTCTGGTTAGATACCTCTATTGAGATATTATTTTCTTCCACTATGATATTTTTCTTGAATCCTTAAATATATTAGTAGTAGTTTTAAGGTCCTTGTCTGTTTCATGCTATCGTGTCTGCTAGAATGTCTTCCATCTCTACATCTGGTTTTATTGATGCATTTTTGTCCTGCTTCTTTGAACACATAGTATTTTAATTATATTTTGGGCATTGTGGATACCATATGATTGTTAGAATATCGACTTTCTTTACAGAGTGTTACAATTTTTTATGGATCTTATTTGAATATTTCAGAATTTTCTAAAATTTGTAAGAGGGAATCCAGAGTACCTGTCAATCTATACTTACACTATATCCTATTCCAGGATGAGCTCCAAAATCTTTGCTGGGCTCATATTTCCCAAATAGTTAACATTTTTCTTCTAATCATGGTATTTTTATACTATATGGGAGCTGCTTAATTTCATCTAAGACTCAAGAGCTCAAGGGGAGCCCTCTTTAGCTTTTATTTATTTTTTTATTTTATTTAGTTTTTCCCTGCTTCTTCACAAGGCTACATCCTATATGGTACTCTGTCTTATAAATTCCATATAACTCTACTACCCAAACTTTCATGTATGTGTCCTTAACCCTATATGATAATGTTATCATATAAAATAATTTATATAATAGTCCCCCTCTTTTTCCCTTTGGTTGGTTTATTTTTTGTATAGACTTACATCTGAAATTGTATAAACTATAAATTTCTGAGTTGCTATTCAAGATTAGCCCCCAAGCCTAAATCCAGTACAATTGTGTGGCTAACTTAATTCTTTTCCATCTTTCTAGGACTTTCCACTCATGCTGACTGTGTCTACATATGAGGATAATTGTTTCATATATTTGACCCATTTTTATAATGACTTATAGAGAAGGAGATAGTCTGGTATTAATTACCTTGCAATAACCAGAAACAGAAGTCAACCTATTAAAAAATTAACATGACACCTTTTATCTTTTCCCTAATTATAAATTCCTATAGAGTTTCCCTACCATATTCATAAAAAAATAAGTATAAGTCCTTTTCAAGGTTCTTTTAAGGCTCTGAATTATTACTTTCTCTTGTTTCTCTGACCACTAATCAACATTCTGCTCCTCATTCTCCTTAATCCAGACATGCTGGCTGCCTTGATCTTCTTTAAACACACTCAATAAACTTCTCTGGATGTTTACTTGTAATTTTTTATGACTAAATATTTTTCCTTTGCTTATCTTTATGTTTTATACCCTAATTTCTTCTAGGCATTTGCCCAAAATTCACTCATAAATAGAGCTTTCCCTGATGATTCTGCACATAATACATACTCTCCTCCCTTGTGTCTTTTCACTTTATCCTGTTTTTTTTTCTTTGTAAATACTACAAACTCATAAACTACAAAGTTCTGCAGAAGCTCTAGAACCTTAATTTGTCCCACAACTCCCCAGTAGTTATTTCATGCCTGGCATCATGAAGTCTGTCCTACAAATGAACAGCTTAGAATTTATCTAAGACTCAAGGAAACTCCTTGACAAGTTTTGTTTGTTTTCATTCTCTCTACTAGACTATAAAAGCACAAATATTATTTTATTTTACTCTTTCTACCTAGCATAAATATCTAGTAATACTAATTGCTTAATTTATAGTTGTTGACTTTGAATAACAAACTTTCTTTGGAGAAAATGCCATCTAATTTAGAGTCATGAATGAAAACAGGATATTAGGAAAAATCATACATGTTTGGACTTTCTCTACATAGAGATTTGCAGGGAAAAAATCCAACTAGAAATTACTAAGAAATTTTGAAGAACATCGAGAATCTACTGGCAAAAGAAAACCATAAATTTGGAATGAGTCCAACTGATAAAACTGAATCCTCTTTTTTCATATCAACCCAGCTTTTTAAGAATGGGAGAAAACTAAACTGGTCAAATAGCAGAAATTAACAAAGCTGGGATAGAAGTACAAGGTGGAACAGGGGCTGAGAATAGAGATGAACTGTTTAGATTGTTCAGGAAGTTAAGAGAGGCTAGGAAGAGTCCACAGCCGGAGATCATGTAGGGCAGAAAGCATCGAAGGTGAAAATGAAATCTGGGTGGAAAACACCAGTTAGACTTCAAATCTCTCTCTCTCTCTCTCTTTTTCTTATCTAGGAAGGGCTGAAAAAATATCAATGATGGCTAGCTTAAGCTCTTCATTGTACCTTAAGGAAGTTAAAGTCTATAGAGGTCACATTATCTCTTCAAGGTTTCTTAGTTAAAAAAATGTTTATCTGAATGTAGCCCAAGTCCCTGGTAATCAATGAAGAACAAACTTATCCTGGGCAACTTCCCTCAACCAACTTTCCCTTCAAATGCAGTCTCAACTATGGCTACTCATTTTCCCTCCTGATTGCTGTCAACTTTAAAATGCTCAATGACAAAGGAAGGAAAATATCTCAACTAGAGCCCTACATTGTTTTCTTTGTGGTTCAGTAAGTTTTTGGCTTTGGAGCATTTGGAAGTTTGTTGTAGAGACAAGTTAAAATGTAACTGCCTCCAAACATTTAGTTTGCCAGCAGGATGCCTGTCTCTAGCTGACAGGATGGCTGCCTTGTGTTGTTTGGGTTTCTAACCAGGTTGTCTGACAGCAGGGTACTTTTCACTTTGATCAAGGACAATGGGCTTTAGATCAAAGCTCCTCATTTGTCAGACTTTCCTCTCAGATTGGGAAAGTCTCACATCCATGATGGCTGTTAGTTTAGCTGGAATAGGGGGAAGGCAGAAGTGTCTCACCTGGTACACAGGAACTGAAACAGTGGTCCACTATATGCTTTGAATATAGCTCTTGCTGCTCTACCACTGCAGCTTATTTTTAAAAGGATATGTTTCTTTTGGTTTTGTTCTCCCTGCTTCTTTCTAATCTCTCCCCCTTCCTAATCTCAGGGGAAACAGGATTACTTTTTTTCTCCATTTTAGGTAGATTTATCTGTCCTTGAGTACACACCCATCATAGGACTGAAATAATCCAGACTTTGGGGATGGTACCAGAACAAGCAAATTACAATTCCAACAGAGAATACTTGGAATGCAGTTTTTGAATCACATCCTTAAAAGCCCCCTGTTCCTGCTGATGGGCAGAATCACAGCCTCTGGACAGAAATCCCCCGTGCTTCTCCTTTACTAGCAAAGCAATAAAATTTCTTTTCCTTTTTCTCAAAACCATGTCCTTGTTACTGGATTGGCATTGGGGACAAGGACTGAGTTTTTGGTAGCAGAACCATCTAAATTCAGTGTGGTGCTAAGAAAGAGGTATTTGTGATGAGTCAGGAGATCTGCACCTCTGCCTGCTCCATTATCTACTTGGTACATATTATAACGAAAGTCCTTCCTTCTCACCAAGACTTGGCTTAATCATCTCCAAACAGAAACAGTGGAATAAATAAGTTTTAGGATTTATTCCTTTTTGGAAATTAGGAATTGCAGGGAAAGAGGTGTCTCTTTATGTGATGACCTATGAGATGAAACACAACACAAATGAGCTGGTTTCTTAAGACATTTCTGTTATGGCTGGTTATTTATTGTTACACAAAATGAGTTAAGAATGGATCAGTGTCAGTCAATGTCAGGATTCCAGATCTTTCAGGACATTCAGGGAGATCTTGAACTTCCCACCCATGAATATGTTTTATCCCTTTATATGAAGCACTGAGGGGAAGGGAGACCTGAGTCTGGCCAGACAGTAAGCCAAACAGCTAAGCCTCAATTCTAGGGAAGATGCATTTGCTGATTTCTCTGTTTTATATTGAAGATGAATTGATTTGGAGCCATAGATGTTAATTATAGCCAGAAAAAGGACAAAACACTGTAATTACAAGATATATTAGGAAAAACACATGATTTGGAATTGAACAGACCTGGAATCCAATCCAGCTCTGGAACTAACTATGCATCTTTTCTGAATCCAAATTTTGTCATTAGTAACTTGGGGATAATTATATTTTGCATGAGTTTTATGAGGATTAAAGATAATATATGCAAAATGCATGACACATGATAAACATTTTTAAATGTTATCCAATTTTATCAATGAAACAAGGGAAAGGGATAAGAATTTTTGCTTAAATAATGACACAGGTACACTGAAATTCTGCCAAGCTTAGCACCTCTAGGAATACTTGAGATCCATGTGTGATTTTGTAGGGAAGTCCCTGACACAAACACACTAGGACAGCAGTTCCTCAGAACCCATAGTGGCATTGTGGAACGACATACAATCACATGTCCCTGAGCTTCCATTTCTGTAGAAGTGACCCAAGGATTGGAAATGAGTTGGAATTTAGGTCATGGGACCCTTTCTTTAAATTAAGCATGTATGAAAGTTTAGGAATAACCAGATAGTATGATTTATCCATATCAAGAATGTGGGGAGTGAAGTTGGGGAGAAACACCCTGTTCCTAACTTCCTCTCTTCGCTCCTTCACTCAGGTCATAACAAACAGGTATAACAGCAAAATTTTGACATACAAAGTTTCATACTAGCCAGGTCATCAAAAACCATCTCAGCCAGTTTCCTCTTTCTAAAGAGATAAAGATAATAGTTAGCACAAGCTGGGCACAGTGGCACACACCTGTAATCCCAGCACTTTGGGAAGCTGAGACAGGAGAATCATGAGTTCAAAGCCAGCCTCAGCAACGGCAAGATGCTAAGTAACTCAGTGAGACCCTGTCTCTACACAAAACAAACATAGGGCTGGGCATGTGGCTCAGTGGTCGAGTGCACCTGAGTTCAATCCCCAGTAACAACAACAACAAAAAAAATAGTAAGTACAAAAAAGACAAGCTATTTGCCAAATGATAATCAGGTAAAGGCATGCATATGCATAATGTGTGATTTTTAGCTTCAGTCTCCCTCCACCCCAACATATATGCATAAACACACACACACACACACACACACACACACATTAGAAATAGGCCTAAGCACCACCAGACAAGAGGAATTTTACTGGTTCTCCATTCACATACTACTTTTTCAGTAAGTGTGAACATATAAACCAGACTTCAAGACAGAGATAGGCAAAGAATGAAAAGTAACTTCTCTAAATATGAGCAAAAGGAGTATGTAATAAGCAGGTTAAATTGATTAAATACTGGCTGATATTTATATGGAGATTCAGAAATAAAAGTTAGTATTCTTGCTTTCACGGAGCTCTAGTTCCACAAGCAACATAACAACTTAAGTGTTCCTTGTGGTTTGTGTCAACAACCTACTGCAGGAACAAAAGGCACAGATGTAGATAGATTGTTTTATGTACCTAATAGATAAGTGTCCTTGAACAAGTGGAAAGGTGCTTTAAGCCATGGTGTCTTTATTATAGAAAGGTAATAATACCTGCCTCACTAGATTTTAGTGAGAATCAAATGAGTTAATGTAGGCAAAGGAGCTCTCTTAACTTTAAGAAACCTATACAAACGTTAATTGTTGCTATTTTCTTCTCCCTTAAGGGTGCACATGGCCTTCTTGATAAGGGCATTTGAGAAAAATGTTAAGCAGACCCTGGGCTTTCAAAAAAAAAAAAAAAGTGCTCTTTCAGACACAGCCTATGAATTATGATTTGAACTTTAAAAATAAGAATGGGTAACTTTGAAAAATCAGGTTGAATCTCTTTCATTCGTCTCCATTGTCATTTCTTGCAGTTACTCAAACTTCAGCTCCTTCTGCTCACATCTTCCCAGTGGCAGTTTTCTTTTTGCTTTCCTTGTTCCCTCTCTCAAGGCAAAAAAGCTCTAAGAGAGTCACAAGCTAACTAGGAGATTCTCAGCAGAAAACTCAAAGAATAGGCAATTATGAAACTCTAACAAGAAAAGACTTAAGCTGATCTTTAGAAAAAGTTACTGTCAGGAATGTTATAGCAATGACTAATACTTTAATATAATAACCACTTCTTTGACATACATTTTGTTTGATGGTAACAAAATATCATTTCTAAAAGCATCTCAGTGTCCTAAAATTGGGAACAGAAATTTAAATAACCATAGGCAGGTACCTGAAGAGGTGGGGCAGCAAGGCTTGCCATGTGTCTCCACTGAGCCAGAATGCAAATCCTTCTCAAGGGAACTGCTGCTTCTACCTTCTAGTTTTCTTTTCTGCTGGGGACATAAGGTTCCATTACAGCCAGAGCAGTTAATCCGGATTTTTGTGTAATCCTGATTTTTAAATATTGCCAATTAATTAAGAAAAAAATATGTCACGATCCAACATACTTGGAGCCTCAGAAAATATCTGTAAAATGTACCATGGGTATTGAAAGATTAAAAATGTGCGGTTTGCTCCGAACCAGAGGCAACCCGCTCCACATAGCCAAGGGATCTTTATTCATGGTGGGGGTCTGTGCAGGTGGGCACGCAGGAAAAGGAAGGAGAAGAGAAGGGAAGAGGGGATGTGGGGCATGGAATTTATAGGGCCCGCTATGAATGCGTGGTGGGGAATGGATTGGTCACTTCAAAACTGGCGTGATAGATAAGCATGTGGTTCGGAGGTGATATTCTTTGATGTAGTAACCTGAGCGGCCAGGCTTTGTTCTCTCTGGGGGGAAACCGCTGGGGAACTGCCTCGGCTGTAGAGAGGGGAGGGGCCCAAATGGAATGGGAGGGCTGTTTCTACCTTACAGGTGTTACATTTTGACCTAATGAAACTAGAGAAAAAGAATAGAAATTCATCAGCCCAGAGCCAGCTTTGCTGCTGGGTATAAAGTAACTCCTACTGAAGGTATGTGAATAGCAATGACTTTGGACTTTCAAGGCCACAGGAACTTTCATGTTGATTTACTTATTCATCGAATAAATATATATTGTGTATCAGATTAGAATTTAATAAAATATATGATAGCCATTATAGATCTCTGAATAGTGCACTGGACTAAAAGCAGAGAGCACTGAGAAAATGTCTGGACTTTGATATATAATCTAAACAGAAAGACAAGGTATGTACAAATGAAAACAAATGATAAGAATTCGGCTGGGGATATAGATTATTGGGGCTTAGTGGTAGAGCACTTACCAGCACATAGTATGCATAAGGTCCAGGGTTCAATTCTAAACATCATTTAAAAAAATGAATTAAAATAAGCCCATATAATGTTATGGCTAGTAGCGCTGACCATGGAGTCAAATGAATATGGCATCAGGTCTTGGCAAATCATTCTCTTTCTCCTAGATACCTCCCTCATAGGAACCTACCTCATAGAAGTGGTGTGAGTACTAAATGTGCTAATACTTATAAAGTCTATTCTTAGCATAGTGTTCAACACTAACTTGATAATACAGATATGATAAATAATTAATAATAATAATAATGGCAGTAATAATGATAGACGTGAGATAATAAATGTAACAAAGCTGCAAAATACTGAGTATGATATGAGTTCTACACATCATGTGAGCAAAACTATTTGTGACTTAAGGTGCAATGTATAAACAGGTAGCATTGGCATCTTCTGGGAGCCTACTAGAAAGACAGGAGCCATTCCCCAGCCCAGACAAATTGCATCAGAATCTGCCTTTTATTTAGCACTTTTACCATGTGCTCTACATGCATTCTGAAGTTGGAGAAGCATTGTGCTAGAAAATATTGGAGCAGTGAACAATGTGTATTAGAGGTGAACAAAGGCCTCTGGTAAGTGGATCATAACCATTTTACCATGTTAAAAATCAGTGAGGACCCAGGGATATTTATGTGTTTTGTTTATCTGTCCAGTGTTTACCACTAGAAAACAACTGGATTCTCATATCTGCTTTAACATTCAGTTTGTTATGTTACATAACATATGAAGAAAATTTAATGTATATGAAGGAAATTTTAATATGCTTTTCAGATAATGGTGGGTACTTTCTTTTTCTGTCTCATAAAAATTTTGTAAGAAGTAGTTAAATGTGGGCATCTCAAATTTAGTGAGTCAACATTTGTAAGACTTTGCATAGCTCTGTGAACCAATATGTTCCAAATGATCAATGCATGCTGTTTTTGTTAAAAAAAAAAAAAACCCAAACAAACAGAACACAAGTAAGAGACCCATTCAAAGTAGACTAGTGGATTTTAATGTAAATGCATGAATATAATCTAATGGACTCTAATGTACCAGTACAAAATGTTCATTGCACAAGTGTGTTTTCCCTGAGACAATCATCATATTTGGTATGCAGCAGAATTGCTTTTTGTATAATACCTATTTCCTCTCATAGAACATTAAAAAGTACTTAAGGGTTAAAATTAATAATTTTTGCTATTTTACCCAGAATATTGCTAAGTGAATATATTATCAGAGTCCTAAGCCAGAAGTCTAACTTCAAGGACCCAACAAATCAGGTCTGAACACTTCCCCCAAATCCCAAATAGAAAAGGTAATAGTGGGGTTGGGGTTGTAGCTCAGTGGTAGTGCACTTGCCTCGCATATGTGAGGTACTGGGTTTGATTCTCAGCATCACATATAAATAAATAAAATAAAGGTCCATTGACAACTAAAAAAAATTTTTAAAAAAAGAAAGAAACCTTTCTAAAAAGAAAGAAAAGAAAAGTAATAGTGGAAAGCAGGAAAAGAACTAACCAATACAGCCATATTTAGAAGGCAACTTGAGATCCAGACTCTCAGTCCTGCTTTCAGGGTGCTGATAGAAGCTTTAAGTTTAAACAAAGGAACAATTGTGTCGGGGGTGAGGGTATGAAAACGTAAGCAGTTTTGCTCAAACAGTGATCTGATTAATCATTATTTCAGTTCTGGCTCCACAGAAGTTCTTCTCACCTGAGGGAGGCAACTTTCACTTGTTGCCTATTAGACCTGTGATCCTGGAAGGGGGCAATCTAGTTTCCATGAGACAAGTGCTTCCACTTAGGGGGACAGTCTCACCATGTGATGTGTCTGCCTCCCACTGTTCCTGGAAAATATAGAACAAGAAAGGAAGACTCCCAGGTGCTACTCTAGGGGTCTCAAACAGGATGCTGCAAATTTTGCCTCACCTTGAAGGAAAATAAGGTATGTTAGGAATATTTAGGGTTAACATTGAACATTGTATTAACAATGAACATTGTATTACTCATTTTTAGATGAACACTCCTTAAATTATTAACGTGTACACACAGAGCTGAACAGGTCACAAAGTTTAAGGTATTAAAGAAGAGAGACACAAAATAAAAGCAGAGGTGTCAAGCTTTCTCCAGCATTTAATTGCCCAGGGGGCACCTGTAGGCCTAAATAAAGAGTCCCTGCTTTTAGCAAAGGCGGCCTAAATCCCTGTTACAAATACACAGTGGTGAATTTCTCACAAGAATGCAGGGACTATTAGCAGGGTTTGGGAACACTGCTTTATAATGCTAGGCACCAGCAGTTTTACCTACCATTGCTTTTGCATCATCAGTGAAAATTTTTACTCAGAGACAAAAACAAATAAGATCTTGGTACTGTTATAAAAATAGTTCTAATCTGTCCGACTTTCTTGAAAAGATCTTGGGTACTTAACAATTCTCCAGACCATACTTTGGGAACCAAGAGAGTAGAACATGGGAAGACAGAAATGGGACATTAGGAGATAGAGGGTGTATTAGTCAATTTTTTGTTGCTGTGACCAAAATACCTGAAAAGAACAACTTAGAGGAGGAAAGATTTATTCTGATTCATGGCTTCAGAGGTTTTAGTTCATGGTCCACTGACTCCATAGCTCTGAGTGTGAAAGGAGGCAGAATATCAGGGCAGAAGGGCATGGTGGAGAAAAGCTGGTCACCATGGAAGCTTGGAATTCAGGAGAAACAGTAAGGAAGGGGCCAGGGATTCACTTCTAGTGATCTGCTTCCCCTAAGTAGATTCCATCTGCCTACAGTTTTCACCTTCCCCAGATGGTCCATTCAAATTGTTAATCCACTAATGACATTAGAGCCCTCATGATCCAACTACTTCCCCAAAAGTTCACCCCTGGACATGGCTGGATTGGAGACCAAGTCTTTAAGTACATGAGCCCTTAGAGGACATTTTAGATCCAAACCATAACAGGAGACTAAGTCTGGGTTGTAGCTTAGTGGTAGAGTATATTTGTAGCATACACATGGCCCCAGGTTGCATCCTTAGCATCAAAAATAAAAACAAAACAAAACAAACAAACAAAAAAACCCACACAAACAAAAAAAAAAACACGAAGACAGGAGGAAGACATAGCATATAGAACAAATGGAATGAGACCAGCAGAGACCTGGAAACGGGAATAAGTAAAGCATGCTCAATCAGTCTACATGGAGCAGAGCTTCTACAATTCAGAAACAGCTATTTGGTCTGCTTTATCCTATCCCTAAAAACAGAGCTCTGTATATTTCCTTTTAGGTTGCTTATTGAAAAGGCTTGCTGAAGTAGTTTTAACTTCAACCAGTCTGCATTTTGTAGATAAATATGAACATCTTGACAATTGATTAAAGTTCAAAATTCAAAAAGAAGACAAACATGGATAAATCTCCTTTGCTATCATATTTAACTAGAGTCTTCACTTTCCCTTTAAAGATGGAAGGAGATAAAATTTATTATTTTTAGAGCAAATTGTCACTTTAGTTTTATAATTTACATAAATACTATACTTCCATATGAACTATACCCTCTTCTAATAGCCAGTTAGTCATACTATTACTAACTTTTATATACTGTTTTATTTTAGAGAAAATATATGGAGCTTGGAAAACCCAAGGGATTTGAAACTGCGAGTTAGCCTTGATTACCACATGTGTAACAATTATTCTCTCCTATTCAGGTGTTTTACATTGTTGACTATGAGGAATATTATAATAAAAGGTGAGTTAGAACATAAATCTTTGGGGATTTTTTTTTTATCCTAAATTTTACCCAAAGATAGGGGGAATACTGTGAAAAACTAACAAAATGAAAACACCCAAAGAGGCTGCATCAGGGACGTTACCCACAGACATTGCTCAGCACCTGTGGAGAAGCCTCAAGGCAGAAACTATCAAGCAGGATGCAGATAGAACAGCCATGCCATCTGAGATCCTTGGGAGTCTTTAATCCCCCACCCCAGGTTGTGAACATCTCTGATTCTCAAGTAGCCTCCAATGTGCACACTACAGGGACTTAATGTAGTGTGTCTAGATGGCTCCACCTACGCCATCTCCTCCAAAGCTCTGGAGATCAAGCTCACATGGTTACCTGATTTACCTAGTGTGATTAGTCCTAGACTGTCCAGCTTCCTAGCTACTCAGGAGGATGAATTCCTCAGGGAGATGTACAGTGAGACTCCTTCTCATTCAGATGATGTTTTCACAGCTCTCGCCTGGGGCCTCTCTCATTTTCTCTGAAATAAACTTTAAGAGATGCTTGGCTGCTTAAAATCATTAGTGAAAATAACTCACAGGAGGACTTTTGAGCTAACATAGCTGAACATACCATTAGAGTCCTATTCAAAATCCTGTTCCATGTGTTTTTTCTTTTTTTTTCCCCTAAATGGAATTAGGTGTTTTACTCCTATTTACAGAGTAATATGCAAAATAGTATTTTTCAGATTATAAATCCCTATATAAAAAACATTAACTTTTTATAATATATTTTATTTGATCCAATATATTCCAAATTATTGATGTAATATGTAAGAGACACAAGAAATAATTCATGAGATATTTTATATTCCTTGCTTATATTAAATCCCCAAAATTTAGTATGATTTTATATTTACAGTATATCTCAATTTAGGGTAACTCTCTCAACTGTTCAAAAGCCACATGTGATTTTTGGCTACCATGTTAGTCAACACAAATCCAAGAGATGGTACTTTGTTCAGCTCACGATTTGCTATTCATTGAAAGTCCCAGACAGTGAAGTTACAAATTAGCTTGTAGATTTTTGTCCAACAAACATCCAAATAATTTCTGTCCAGTAGGAAAAAAAATGATGCAATAATCATCTTGTGCTATGGTTTATTAACCAATTTTTAAAACTAATCTAGCAATTATTTCCAACTATTCTTTCTTTAAATTACCTATAAATATCTAGCTCCTTAAACATCCTTTGGATCAGTTTTAATACCTTACTGGTTCCCATATTACTTAAAAAATCAAATAAAATCTAGAATGTATGTTATTTTATAATTTCATTAGTCATAAGGAGTGCAGTTCCACTACCCAGAGCCACTATTAACATGTTTCAGTCTTTTATTCTTTTTTTTTTTTTGGTACTTTCACTTTTTCATCTATTATAATTTTCTTCTATTTCTGTCATTTAAGAAGGCTTAAATATAAATTTTATTAAGATCTTTAATTTTAGTACTGAGATTATAAATGTATATCTCCATGTACATATAACTAGGCATATGTATATATACTTGTATATATGTATGTATGTGTGTGTGTGTATATATATATATCTCAACTTATTTGTATAAATCTCTTATAATTGTTCTATATAGCTTTCTTCTCATTTTGACTAGACAGGATATACCATATCTTTTTGTTAGTGTTTCTACTTTTGATTTGAATTGATTTATTTTAAAAATTTTCTTTGATTTCATATTTTAAATTCCTTTTCCTAGAGTAGTAGGAGAGCACTGAAGAGTCTTCAGCAGGGGTGTGTCCTGAGGAGCTCTGTGCTTTGGGTGGGCATCTTGCCAGCTGTGACATGAGATAGAAAGAACAACAAAGCAGGCTGGGATCCTAGTTTCACTGTAACCTCCAGGGCCCACCTACTGGGCAAGAGAGACCCAGGAATTGAGGGGGGGCGAACTGAGAGAAAAACCAACATAGCTTAAGTATCATGCCCTTCTCTGATGGAGATTGAAGATTTTGCTTGATTTGGGCCAAGCCCAATATCTGGAAGAAAGGTCTTTTTCTAGGAGGCAGAGCAAATCACCAACACATTTCTGAATAAGACAGGGCACACTAATGATTTGTTGAGACAGGAGCCTAGCCAAAGTCCGGAGCTCAGATAAAATCCCCATCCTACAACCTACAATAAAGGTGCTGAGATATAAGCAACAGGTCTATGACAGGTCCAATTGTGCAGCACAACTCCCAGGAGCGGATTTATGTCCTACAACAAGAACAACCCTTATAACTGTGAAATGCTGTGGGCACCATAGGTCTGAAAATCTGAATAGGACTTCAGTCCCCTTAAGCAGAAGAAAACTGAAGAAGGATTTAAAATAGAAACTGAGACATACAAACTGAGACAACCAGATGAGGGAAGTTGTAGACTGAAAGGTGTTTGAGAACTCTAGGAGACCCCCGGGAGCTTGTTCCTACAAAACTGAGACTAGTCTTTAGCTGTAATAATAAAGAGATTTCTATTGTACTCCATAATGTAGGATGAGTCCAGGAAAGAGTTTGGGCAGTAAATCTGGGTGAAGTGATCCTGAAATATTGCAGTCAAGAGGGAGGTATGAGAACTTACCTTCCCAAGGGTTGTGCCCCTACATCTCTACAAGCCCCTTGCTTTCTTTTCCTTTCTCCTTTCTCTTATTTCTCTCCTTTCACATCTCCTCTTCTATTCACTCTTTCTCTTTTGTGCATACCATTGTATGTTCAGCTTCAATGCTCTAAGTCCTGTGGTTGTCTCTCAGTGCTAGTGAAGTCACCAGGCTCTGGTTTCTACCCCCTGAGAAGGCAGCCCACGTTTACGAGTCTTTCTCACTCAAGAGCAGTGCTGCCCAGAGACTCATAGCAAGACATTAATCTGTCTCTGAACAATGGCATCTGCTTCTGAGAAGAAATCAAAGCTACTGCTAAGTAGAACGCGCTATGCATAATAGTCTTGTTGCGCAGGGGAGGGCGTGTGATGGGGATGGCTGTGAAGCTAGGTCTGATAAGGTCTTCACCCAGATTGTCTGCATCCCAGAGCAGCTGGCTGTGCAGCTGCTGTGGAGTCTGGCACTCTGCACACTGCTAGATGCCAAAGAGCACATTCAGGTGTTGGGGGAAATCCAACCAGGCAGGAAACAGCTTGACCAAGACAAGCTCTCTCTGCATATCAAAGTAAGGCTGCTGAAAGAAAAATCCAGGAAGGGACTATATGGAAGGCAGGGGAGTAGTTTAACCAAATCTGCTTCAGTGAGCACAAATAGAGGATATGAATCTGATGTGACAACACTTCCCATTAAAATAGGACCCTTGTCAAGTACAATAACCCTCATGAGTTGGCTGCAAACCCCCCAGCAGGGCAACTGACCTCATGGTCACTTGGCAGTCAGAAGCTAAAAACTAGTTCCAATTAAATTTTAAAAGAAGCAAAAACCATTGTGAATAACAAACATTATTATTTCTCTGAGGCAAAGGCTTATATTTTTCCCTTAACGACCTTGGGACAATGAATGACTGAGTTCCTGCTGCAGAGGAAAAACGGGAAGCTTCAAACTTGTTTGACATTGCTCTCCCTCCTACCTGGCCTCCAGGGAGAATGGAAGAGCATGTGAAGTTATTGGGCACAGGCACTAAACTGTGGTGTAAGAGAAAGGGCAAAACCCCTGAATTTCAATGTCAATTTCCCCAGATAGTGCCATGTAACTTGGTTTGATCACTTAATCACCCTGAGATAATTTTGTTTGTTTTATATGAAGACTAAATGAGAACGTTTATCTGAATGCACCTACCACAGTGCTTGGATTATTTTAGGTGATCAGCAAACATAAATTCCTTTCATCTTGCCAATTAAAAATCTCCATATCCTGAGAGAGTAGCACAGAACTTGGAATATGGACTCAGTACATGAACCTGTAACAATCTCCTGGACAACATGAGCAGTACTCAAACAAACCATGACAATTTCTGAATTAGTCCATAAATAAAATAGGAGGGCACTATTCAAATTTATTTATTCACTCAAAAATAGCCCTTAATTGTCTTTTGTGTTATGTACCATGTTAGGCCTTGGGAAAATAGCAGCAAAAAAGATAAACATGGTCTTTAACTGTGATATTCAGGATGCTTTTGGTCACATTTTGAAGAACACCCGTATCAAAGAAATTTAAATAATAAAAAGGGATTACTGGGCTGTGGCTGTGGCTCAGTGGTAGAGCGCTTGCCTCACATGCGTGAGTCCCTGGGTTCGATCCTTAGCACCACATAAAAATAAATAAAATAAAAATATTAAAAAAAAAAAAAAAACGGGATTATTGCAAGTCAGGCATGGTGGCGCATGCCTGTAATCCCAGCACTTTGGGAGGCTGAGACAGGAGAATCGTGAGTTCCAAGCCAGCCTCAGCAATGGCGAAGCGCTAAGCAACTCAGTGAGACCCTTTCTCTACATAAAATACAAAATAGGGCTGGGGATGTGGCTCAGTGGTCGATTACCCCTGAGTTCAATCCCGGCACCAAAAAAAAAGGGGGGATTATTGCCGCACATAACTAGAAGTCAAAGATAAAGTTTGTTTCAGGAAGGTTTGATTCATCCACTCATTGAGTTCGTCTGGTCCTGTTTCTTTCCATCTCTGCTGTGCATTCTATGGCATCTGCCTTGTGATAAGGCTGGTTGCTGTGGAGGTTGTAAGATGATTGCCAAGGTTACCAGCTTTCTCTTTAGTATGAAGAAGGCTTCACATTCTGAGAAGCTCCCAGGCAACCCCTCTCTCTGTCTCATTAGCCCTAATTAAGTCATACACATCCCTGAACATATACATGTCACTTTGTCACTTCACATAACATGGAGTCATTTAAGAAATGTAGTAACTAATCTATTCAATAAGTATCTCTAGGCACTGTGGGATATAAAGAAAGTGTGAAATTAGAGTTGCTATTATTAAGACTATGTCATGATAAATCCCACCATTACATATAAATATAGTGCACCAATAAAAAAGAACAATGCATAAAGTATTTATTTCACATAAAATTACAAAGAGTAAAATGATGTATGTGGCAGATGCCCAGTGAATGGAACAGACCTTTGATGTTTATGGGAATGTGGATTGTCAATTTTGGTGTGTCTAATAATCACCTGGTGTGCTTGTTAAGAATGCAGATTTTTAGTCCACTGATTTGAAGTCAGACACTTGAGAGGGTACTCAGGAATTTTCAGAGGCTTAAAATTGTGCTCTGAGGGTTTTTCTGTTTTTTTTTTTTTTAATTTTTAATTTTTTACCAGTGCTTTGTGAGTGCAGTGTAAAAGACAGATTGGCCTTGGCTACCATGATCTAAGAGGTTCTGTGAAGAAAACAACAAAACTCACAGGTTAGATTCAAGCACAGGAATATCAATAATTTTCAGGACTTTGTGAGGAGAACATCAGACTCAGTTTCTTCATCTCTCATTGTAGCATCTCCACCAGTACCTCAGTACCTTGTTCAGGCTAGACATTTGGGATGGAATTGAATGAATGAGTTTGTGGAGGGTATATTTTAAGTTGGAATATAGTGAAAAGATAGAAGTAGGGAGATGAGTTCATTGGAAAGGTCTTTCTGGGATGTGATATGGAATTAGCCTCAAGGGCATAAAAAGAAAGGAAGATATTTCTCTGTTAAAGCCCTTCAATAAATGCTATTGCTCTGCAGATAATTTATATGCCATAGAAAAGTTGGCAGGATGCTTTAATTTATCTAAAGTGTGAGTTGTTATGTAAAACACAAACAAAAGACACTGAGCTTTTATTTAGAATGTTATCACATTTTGCTCTATGTCCATGTGCAATAAAAAGAATTAGACTGGGAGTCAGGAGATGTGCGGCGAGCATCCACTTATTTCCCAGTTAGCTGTGTGACCTTGGGCAAAATCTCTTTTCTTCTTTGGAGCAATTTTCTCATTGGTAAAAGGGGTGGAACCAGATAATCTGTGATGTTCTTTGTCACTGTGGCAGAATATCACTGCATGTACCTCCATAAAAACTGTACTGTAAATTTAATTTACTCTTTGAAAACAAGTACAGCTAAAACAGAATGCATATGTATTCAATGTATTTGCTTTCTAATTATCTACTCGACCAATGTAACTGGTTAAATTTATGATGAGAATAGCACATACATTGGGCTAATCAGGCTGTAGTAAATTAAAACTTACAGCTGCCCTTTATATTAATTTAAAGGCATCCTTTTACCACCAGCAACAGAAGTCTTATCAGCATATGAATGAGGTCCATTAACACAACAAAAGTTGTATTACATAATATCAAAGTCCTGTGCTAGACATCTAACCTTGTAAACACTACACTTGTATCTAAGCAGAAATTCATGTTTATCATCTCTGGCAGTAGCCCAACTTTACCTCCTTCTGTAACTGAATTCAAAGGGACAGAGTAAAAAGCCAGACAAACTTTTTTCTTTTTCCCTTCTCTTTCACAGGTATTTCAGATACCATTTGCTGGCATGGGTGTGTTGTACCCCACTCAAAGTCAAATATCTAAAACAATCCATTGGTTATTTGAAAGTCATAGTTTCCTTACAGGAAGGTTTTTCTCCTTTCAAATAAAAGTTAAGAAAATAATTTATTATAAGCAAGTCTCCAGGTATATTTAAATGTAATTTAATTACTAAAAACTTAACATATGGCAACATTTTCAGAGATGTTATTATATAAATAACAATATAAGATACTCTTTTGAGCTCCTATAAGATGACAGGACCTGTGCTAATATTCTTCCTTATTCTTCTAATTATCCTGGAAAGTAGGTATCATATCTTGCCTATGGGTAAAGCTCAAGAAGTTTAAGTCAGTTGTCAAAGGTCAAACATAAAGAAGGATTCATATCTGCGTCCATTGGACTCTAAGGCATATGATCATTCCACTTTGACCCATTGTTAAAATTTTTTAAAGTATTGTTTAACATTATAGAATTTATCTTATTACAAGGGAGATAGGTAGCTCTTATTGCTTCCAGGTCCAGTATATATATTTTTTTCCTTTTACTTTGGATAACTATAGCTAGTGAGGCACATTTTTGGACTGTTAACTAAGGGTGTGATAATCTGGAAAATTTCAATACAAAGTGTTCTAGTTTTCTCATGGATTTTTTTTTTTTTTAGACAATTAAATACTTTTGGATCATGGATGTTTTTATAATGCTGAATATAGCACTTAAGATGAATTAACTTTAAATTATTTCTAATGTCTGTTATAATTTGAATATGAGGTGTCTTCCCATAAAGCTTGATTAGATTATGGAAATTGTTACCACATCAGTGGATTAATCCATTTGATGGATTAATAATTTAAATCAATTACTGGGTAGTAACTGAAGACAGGTTCAGCATAATTGGAGGAAGTAGGTCACTGGGCGCATGCCCTTGGGAATTATAGTTTGTCCCTGACTCCTCACTCTCTCTGTTCTTTCTGCCACACCCTTCTGCCATATTGTTCTGTCACAACTCAGGCCTAGAGTAATGGAGCCAACAGACCATTACCATTAATGGACTCAACCTCTGAAACCGTGAGCCCAATATAAACTTCTTCTTCTAGGTTGTTCTTGTCAGGCATTTTAGTCACAGTAACACAAAGCTGACTAACATAGTGTAAGATTTTAAAATTCTATGTAATCTCTAGAGCAAACTCTGCATTAGAACTGGACTGTACATTTTATGCATATTTTCTTCATGACTTGGTTAAAATAAGTATTTTGAAAATTCAAATGAGTACCTGCACATAAGAAAAGGAGAAAGAAATCTGTATTGTAGAGACCTACAATATCTTCTCTACAATCTCAAAATCTAGAGATCTGAAAAATTCAATCTTTAAAAATAAATGTATTACATATTCCTTAAAGTCAAAACAAAACTGAACTGAGAATAATTATATTTTTCATAATTTTTGCAGAAGAAATCTGAAGGAATATGAGGATGATTCTTATCTTTGAGGTGGTTATGAGATGCAAAGTATATATACATGTTGTTCTTCTAAAATCTATATTCAATAAAGACATACACAATATATATACAATATCATGTATAACCAACATGATATTTAGAAATAATGACTTACTACTTTTGAGAGTAGAACACAAGAGGAAACATAAGAAATACTGCAACTCTGCAGATTTCTTTCTTATTTCTTAGATTGATAGTGGAAAACCAGTTAACTTGTTATGAAACACACAAGCCATCCTACACAGAGATCACAATGGCCTGGAATCGAGGCTACCTGCTAATTGCCATGTGAGTATGTATCATGGAAATGGATCCTTCAACCTCTGTCAAGCTCTCCGCTGACTGCATCCAGAGCTAACATCTTGATGGCAACCTTATGAGCAACTGGGAGTCAGGAATAGTCAACTAAACTGCTTCCAAAGTTTTGACCTATAGGAATTGTGTAAAAAGGAAAAACTACTGTAAGTCATTAAGCTTTGAATAGGTATCAAGTATAAAATGTGTTTTGTTTTTTAAGTCTCTTAGAATTAAATTCTAAGATCCAAAAGCAAAACTTTAGTGAAACATTAAATAGATTATTTAAGGAATAAAATAGAATATACTGTTTAGAAGAGAACTTTCAAATTTTACATACAGGATATCTGTTGGTGGATTACCCAGGAACGAAACTGATTCATTGGCTCCAGTACATCCTCATTGACATGAGAAGGACATCCTTGTATATCAGAGCTCTTGACTGCACTTATTTTTGCTGCAGATTCCTCATTTCCTACAAATTAGGGAATAATTAGATTACTCAGTCCAAATCAGGAAACACACTATAATTGAAAGGTAGAAAATCTGGTTTTAATTCAAGCACATCTTTAGTGTCCTGATGAAGCCAAAATCACTATTAGTGCCTCCAATTGCTCTGATTTAAAAAAAAAACAAAAACCCTTTCAAAAAATAAACCAAAAAAATAAAGGAGACTAAACTTTCTTGAATTAAATTTTAGTTATGTGTAACCTATTGTAATTAGTAATTAGTCTAATTTTCTGTTATGAGCAGGTTTCATTTCAATATAACATTAATAATGCTTTTCTTATTTACAAGAAGCAAGAAAATGTGAAAGTAAAAATATCTATCACATTCTTTAAAGAAAATTCAAACTAAATTGTTAGCACAGTATGATATCCAATAACTAAATTTACTATTTAAAAATATCATATAAATTTGTTCACTTAATGAACAAATAAAACTACTCATAATGTTGCCACAAATTCTTTAAGAACAAAGAATACTATGTCCACTTGTATAATTTTGCCTAATTTTCTGTAAAATTATTTTTTATTTTATGAATTATCCAGCTACTTAAACTTTGAAGTCAGCAATTTGAAAAAACACTTATAATCTTACAGTGTCTGCATGCCAAAAATTCAGGAGCAGCTCAATTGGATGGTTCTACTCAGATCAGAGTCTCTCCTATTGTTCTGATTAAGATGTCAGCCAGAGCTGCCATCATACAAAGACATGACTGGGGCTAGAGGATTGATTCACTTTCAAGATAGTTCACCCACATGGCAACTGGCAGGAAAGCTCAGTTCCTTGATGGAAGACCTTTCCAAGGACTTCTTGAATATCATTTGGACATGGTTGCCGGCTTCCTCCACAGCCAATTATCCAAGAGAGGTAGCAAGCAGGGAACTGCAATGTCTTTTTGACCTAATCTCAGAAGTTCAGATCATGATGATGAACAAGGTAGAGGATCAAGTGTGTTGAACAGAGCAGAGGCTTCTCTCAATAGGTTATTTTCTGATGAGTGTGTTTCCAGGATTGGGGAATACTGTGTTAAGTGCGCCTGAGCAGTAGGATAGAATACAACGCTCCTCTTTCTTTTCCTCCAAACTCTACTTCCTTATTAACAGTCTTAATGTGGATCATGCTGCACTTGGAGACTCTACTTCTGATTATGGAGATTTATCTTTAAATGGTTTAACACCTTAGTATAGAGATATTTATTTAGCTTCTATTCTGTCCAGAAGCTAGTTGAAAAGAAAAGTTTAGGGCAAGTATATTTATGGGCTTGATTGAAGAGACAATGTGGATATCTGAGATAGTTTAGGAAGAACACTCTGGTACTTTGGTATGTGAGGATGGATGTCCAGAAACCAAGAAAGATAGATTGAAACAGAGAGTGCCAAAGTGACTTCTTATCTTTGAAACCACTAGAGATGAAGAAGAAGAAATATTAAGAAGGTATGAGGGAAATCTCTGAACCCTTAGAACTCTGGAATGCGACTCTGCTGATTGCTTTGCCTTTTCCATATCCATTGTACTGAGATAGTTGTTTAGGCTGAGATGTAGGTCCCTGACTATAATGCCAACAGACTATACCTTCAAAGCTTGCTTTTTCTTTCGAGCTCAAAACACTTTATGACTTGTCTTACTGAGCCACAAATGCAGCACTTTCTGTGCTTACACACCACCAAATCCCTCCCCTTGTCCCTGTTTTCTTTCTAATTTTTTTCTTGTCTCCATCCTCTATTGCTTCTACCTTACGATTACGTTTTTCCTAAACGCTGGTAGTTGGAGTCCTGTCCTATTCACTGACTCAGCAGTGGGTATGTGTGTTGTACTGATGACAGGAGGAAAAGATGAGAAAGAGCTTGATGGCAAAAGGAAGCAAAGATCATCTAAAATGTCACATGCCTATATTGTTACATTTATTACCCCAAACCCATATCCTTTAATTAACTTTTTTCACTAAGTTTCTAAATATGAACTTAGGTTGGACTGTCCTAAAAAAAATTCTTGGTTGTTTTTGAGCAATGTTATTCAATTCCTCACCCTCCCAACTCTGCCCAAGTGGTTGGACACAATATCGGGAGACTAGTGCCTGCAACATGGTGCTAGGTTAAGGAGAGAGAGCTGGTGGAGGCGCATAGCAGTCAGACTCTAAGATATTTAGCACTAAGCTTTTATTTACAGACATCAAATACTATTTCTAAATATTGAGTAAAACTGATCAATGCTAAAAAAAATTATGGAGATGGAGATAGACGTGGATTTCCATGCTTCAAATGAGCCGACAAGGGATTGAGGCTTTCTTGGCACTGCCCTGAGGCCAGTGTGTCATATCAGTATTTTCAAAGAGGCATGGTGGTCACTGAGGAATAGACCAATATGTACAAAGCTGCAGGATAACTTCCCTACCTGTTGTTTCCAAATATTAATAGAAGACAATCTGGAAAAGAAAAGGCTAAATAGTTTGTTGGGAAAGATATACAGCTAGAAGCTTTCTAGACTAGACTTATACCCTTTGAATCACAGTCTTCAAATGTTCTTTTAAGATTTCCAAAAGTGGTATATAGACTATAAACAACTGAAAAGCAAGACAAATCTTTGACCAGCCAATGAGACAAAGGAACTGTGGTTGATGAACATAGATCTAAAGAGTTGTCAGGAAAATTCCAGTCAATTTTAAGCTTGGAGGTTGCATCTTCTCTGCTGGTTAAGAAGTTAATTCATACGTGCCCCTTTCATTTCATTATTCATGCAACACAAATTAAATGGCTTAGCTGTTTCAATAGAGATTAATTACATTAGGCATAAAGCACATTTCCAGTTCAGGCCATGGTTTCTACTTCATTTAATTCATTATCCCATGTGCAATCCAGTGGCATCCTGAAGATAGCAGCTAATTTCAATCACATATGTCTCTTTCAGTCCTTCTCTCCCTTTCTTTGAGGTTCCTCTAAGAAAATTGGTAGCTCGAACAAAAGGAAAACCCGCATACTTAGAACAAAGGGATTCAATTGTGAAGAGTTTTCTTTTACTAATTGTTTGTGTTTACTTATTGTATGGGTATCCTCGGAGGTGACAAATATAGCCATCACCTCACCTCATCAAGAAAGGTGCTATTTCTGCTTGGGCAGCAGGAAGCACCTAGAGTAAGAGCAGGGTGATGGGATGAGGGCATGTTTTAGGGTCGTCAAGGATGTGGACAGAGGTCCCCTGCTTGTAACCATTTATGAGAGAAAGAAGCTAATGGTAATTAGGCCTTTAGGCCCTGTGCATGTCTGTTTACTTGGCATATTCTTTGCAGGGTATTTTTCACCCAGTGAGAAGAAAGTTCTGATGCATGTGCCTATATGCATGTTTTCCAAAGGGTTCTTTCCAAAGGTAGCTCTTTGAAGATTAACTACCAATAAAGCTGAAATTTCTTTCTCTGCAGCTGTGAGCACAGGTTTATAGCACAGAGAAATAGCCTCAAGTCTAGATTTGGAACATTTACATATACCCAAATTTCTTATGAAAATGAAGTTAAAATGCCAGACACATGGAATGCTTTTACTGAAAAGCAACTTAGAACTTATTCTCCTGGGTTCCAGATTTAAGAAAAATTGAGAGGGAAAAAATAGCCTGCTCTGTGGGCTTCAACCTTGACAAACTTGTCAAGGACAGAGGAACACAGGAAATGGTGATCTGCAAACTCAGAGAATGGCCAGTTAAGGAAAGCCAACATAATGAAAAGTTTATTTTTGCTCAGTGTTGTTAAGGAAAAAAAATAAATAAAGATAACTTATCTTTTTGTCTTCAAATTCCTGATCCTTGTGGTTTAGTACCAAAGATCATTCATATATTTTCATTTCCTCAGTTCAATTCCAGTTTATTTTGGTAAGTATATTTGGCTATAAGAGTACAAAAATGAAGCAAGGTAGGGATGGTGATATGCATGTGTAGTCCCAGTTACTCAGGAGGCTGATGGGGGGTGGACTGCATGAACCCAGGATCAGGGCCAGCCTGGGCAACATAGTGAGACCCTGTGTCTTACCAAAAAGTATAAGGCTGGTGATGTAGCTTAGTGGAATGGTGCTTGCTTACATGCTCCAGGCTCTGGGTTTTATCCCCAGCACCATAAAAATAAAAAAATAAAAATAAGTTTAAAAATAAAAAAGAGATAGAAAGTTGAGACTACTTAAGAAATTACAATGGATTTTCTGGAAAAAAATCTTTGCTGAGAATAGGGAGAGTTCTTCAGTGATTAATTGCTTTCTCTCCTACCTCTAAATTTTATACTATAAATTCCTAAGAGGCTATAATATCCTACCCCCTACCCCCAGTGCTGCTTTGTTTGCAAATGTTAAGATTCTTGGAGGCTTCGATGTGTGATCTCAGGGCTTCAGATCTTGTAACTTCTGCCAAAACATCACAAGAGAAAGGGAAAGATAATAAGAAACCATCTAAAGATAATCAAACAGCCATTAATCCCCTACTCTTTCCACACACAATAAACATTAGCTGTAGCTCAATTAAACCCTACAGTTCACAGATGTTCACAATAATGGCTGCCCCACAGTAGCGTTCTTCTCATTAAGGTATTTTGGAACTCTGCATACACCAACTCGTTCCCACCAGGGAACTGAGGAATGGAGAAAAACACAGGTAACAGACATGCCTGAAATATGAAGCAGGAGACAGCTGTCTGCTCCTTCCAGAAAATGTGCGTCAGCAGGATTTATCGTCATGTTTTGTGCCAACACATCACCCCCTGCCCCCCTTCTGAGTAATTAACAGTGAAAATACAGGAGAACTTGACAGAGGAAGAGACCAAAAATGTGTCCCTGGAGCCTGAAGCCATCTGGAAGAAACACAAGTTTTCCCCTGCCTGGGTGCTGGGGAATGAAGTCAGTGTGGCTTTCACGCAGAATGTGCCTCATTCTTTCAGAGGACCCCAACAATTCAGCCATGTTTCACTTGGAGATATGAGTTGTGTAAGAGAGATATGAAAGATGCAGGAGGAAGATCTTAAACAGTTCATTAGTTCATAAAATGTTGGGGGCAAGTAACACGCCGCTCCTTGAAAAGCGAAGGAATTATGCTCCCAGTGAGGAGGGTGTTTAAATCTGAGAGCCTGGGTGTGTTCCAATTTCCTACCAATCAGAACTCAGTCTGTGTTATGCCTACGCTGGTCCTCCTGTCTTCAGAAATGAGAGTACAGGTTTGTAGACCCTGAACACACATTCTAAGATACTGTGCTCTCTGGACACGGTGTATTTACATTCCCAGAAGAGGTTTTTCTCATGAACCTGGCTTCTTGGGTAATCATAAATGTCATAAATGTTTCAGTAGACATTGGCAAAGGCAGTCCTTGGCCTCCTTAGGAAAACATCTTTCCTTTAAAGAAATAAGGTTAGGGACATCAGTTTTAACAATCCAGGGTCTTCCAGGCTGAGCCAGATCCTTGTTTGGAAGGACTGATTCTTGAAATGAACCTGAAGGGATGGGTTTAAGGCAGAAACTTTGAATCTTGTATTCTCATTTGGCCTGGTACCTAACCTCTGATAAGGGCTGTCACCACTGGAGTCTCCTGCAGCTGACAGACAAGACTGTCCTGTGGAGTCTTTTTAAAAATAAGCTGGTAGGAATAGCTTATGCTTTCTAACATTTTATCCTATCATCTGAATGCAGTGGAACAGAAACTTTCTAGATTCTGTAAAGCCAGATCTAAAAATCTAGTATTGGAACTACTTCTAAGAAAGAGAAAATACTAATGCTGAATTAATTTGTTTAAATTAGGAATTACCTTGTCTTCAGTAGAGGAAATCACCCTATTTTTGATTTTTTAGAAAAAAATCTAAATCTGTTAGCTCAACAGCCTTGCTAAACCTTAACCTAGGTAATGTTATTATTTCAGTAATTATCCCAATTGCCTTGCAAATAACTGCAAATCTGTAAAAGGAAGCTTATCAGCATGGTTTTTGATTGTGACTCTGTAGCACTGCCCACCCAGATTGGGGCTAAGCAAGCTTATCTTTTAGCACACCTCCTTCCAACCTCTGTACTCCAGTTATCTTTTCAGCTACATCCCCATACCTAGGACAAACACACACAACAGTATGCACCTTTCTGGTATCGTTGCTCCTTGAATATGACTTTCTTCTCATCTTTTCTTTCTTCTTCACATCAAAACATGTCTAACTCCCTTAGGCCTTGAGCTGGATTTCCTGTGAAGCTAAGATCATGATGACAGCTACCTTGTGCTTCCTCATGCCCTGCACTCCATTTAGTTGTTAGCTGACTGTAGGGACAACATGCCTTTTGGATGTCCCAGATCCAAAAATGTGCAATGTGCATCAGAACTTACGATAATGTAAGCATTTAACATGCAAGATAGATCAGGGGATTTTAATGTAACAGATTTTAAAAATGCACATTGTATTTCAGATACATCCATCAGCAACTTCCTATTAAGAAACTGACACTTGTCAACTTTGGGGGGTACTATCAAAGAAGAATATTCAAAATTATCTGAAAACATTACTAATATACTCCTCCATTTTCTAAGTATATATTACTGTAAGGTTGAATTTTTTTCAGCCAAAACAATATAACACAACAGATTGAATGTAGAGCATCAAGCTGTTGATTTTTCTTGTTATCTATGTTAAAAAGTTATAAATTTATTATTGTCGTATAAAATGAACTAGTAAAATGTGTTTTTTAATTTCTCAATTTTAATTTCTAATATAGTAAATATTGGTGGATACGGCCCATATAAGCAGAACCTTTTTGTGGTTATCAATAATTTTAAAGAGTATGAGGAAATCCTAAAACCAAAATGTTTGAAAAACACAATTCCAGAAAGTCTGATCACTGCACCTTGACACTCAATGCATTGGGCCTAAGTGTCTCCTTTTTGCTGTCCCTAGAGCTATCATTGGTCCTGCCCACTACTTTTGATCTATACTTTAAGAAGAATCTCAGTTGTTTACAGATCCTGCTGCAGTTAACTCTGACTCAGAGATAACCAAACTTGTCTGTATGATTTCCTAAAATTGCATGAAAAAATATATAATTGTGTGATTACACTTTTTAAAAGGAGAATTTTCCTAACTTGCAAAGGCTTCAGAGGGCTTAGTGACCCTTCCAGGTCAGAAACCACAGCTCTAATTAGAAAGCCAAGTTCTATGCCTGCTTTCCCCTCTATGCAACACCCTGCATATACCCCAGGTGCTTGGTAGGAGGGGTAATTCTGAACTCTTGCTCCTCTATTTTGTCAAAATTTATAATGGTTATATGGGTTTTGAGGAGGAAATGGAAGAATATGAGATTTTACAGATGAACGAATGGAACAATATAAGGCTATTTCTAGAAGAATAAAGAACAAGAGGGAATATGCAAAAGAAGACAAACAGAAAGAAGAAAAGGAGGAAAAATAGTTTTTTAAAATCTGGGGAATTATGCTTTCCTCATCCCCCGCCCCCCAAACAAACACTGCAGTTTGCTTGGACTATTAAAAAGTGATTGCATGATGAATTCTGGACATGACCTTGTGATTCTCCTTCTAAATCTTCTGGAAGCATAGAATATTTAATGCTCCAATACAGTAATTCTATTCTTCTACATAGATTTGTTTTTCTCCTCCCCATCTATAGTTTCGATTTTATAATGAGTATCACAATTTGTGTACTTTAATTTACAAGTCACCTTGGATTCTTTTTAGAATTAAACTTTTTAGGCTAATCTGATGAATTCAACCTTCTAAATGCATTGATTCATATGAAGATAGTGCTGTGACACTGGGTGTCCTTGACTGCTTTGGATTGTCACAACTTCCTGTGACAAGGGCACCTTCTCAGACAAGTGTTTAGCAAAAAGGAGATAATCGGAGGGCAGTAGTAGAAAAGAGGGTCTAGTATGCTGTTTGTTTAGTTTTTTAAGTGTCTTTCCCATGAATCATGTCCTCTTATATAAACTAGAATGATAATAATTCTCAAGGGCTTGAAATTCTTGGAAATTCAAAAATGCTTTTAAAAACTGCACTTGTTTCTCTCATTTGGAATGAGGACCACTTATCCAGAGCACAGCCAGGTCTAAGTCCATCTAATTCAGTTAAATCAAGATCCTTGAACTCAAATTGACACTCTAGCTTTTCACCTGGCACTTGCTAAATGGTGAGGACAGCATATTTTCAAATATGAACTTGGGAAAGTGTCCCAGAGAGGATCCTGGCTCTTCAACAATAGCTTTTCTCTAGTTAAGGAAAAAGCATTGGTAGGTCTTGTTGCTGTTTTCAACACAGTTCTTCCTTGCTATGGAAAATAAAACAATAGTTATAAATATTTACATTTGAAACCAAAACATTTTGACAACAATTACAGCTGCTAAATGATGTATGAAACTTGTGAAATCAAATAGAGAAAGATAGAAGACAAACATGTTGCTGCTCAGAAGGGAGAATTCCCTGACTTTGATTTAGTAGTTGGTGCAGGTTTCCTAGAATGTAATTATGTGGTAACACTTCTTAAGGGAGTTTGGTTTAAAAATATGATACATTTAATTGCCATTTGATCATTAGCATTTTGCTGTCATTAACCTTCAGCTGACAAATTACCTACTTCGAAGAGATATATTTTAATTTAAACTGTTGGAGGAGGTGGTGTACTCCATGTATTTGGGTCAAAAGCCAGATCTGAGGATAAAAGCAGAACTCTGGGACCCAGATAAAGTTCACTGTGGTTTCGGCGTTCCAGATTACACAGGTAATTCTCAAATAATTAAATGTGTTAATCAATAGTAGCACATGTGTTTCTCTTTGCAATTTTCAACATTTTAGTGTGCACATAACTGGGCAGCCTTTGTTCAGTATTGAAGTTCCTTCTATTGAGTTGGACTGCTGTTCTTATAAACTGAGAGTTACAAATTGAAACCTTCACTAGGAAATGAGCATATCCTGCCTAGGATACTGTAGAGTCAGAAGACCTAAGTATGAATCTCTTCTCTGACTTTTATTAACTGACTCACCCGGAGCAAGTTACTTCATTTGTCTGAATATCAGTTTCATCACCTGTAAAATAGGAAATAAGAATACGTGCTCCATGGCATTGCTAAGTTTATAATGAGATAATTCAAATAAAAAAGCTGGCAGCCTAATAGAAGCTGGATAAATCATAGCTTTAATTGCTATAAGGGTTTTGAAAAGAGTTTTGAAATAATTGACTTGAATTCTTATTCATCAAGACTTCACTAGACATAGAGACTTACATAGAGCAAAATAGGGAATCTTGTCAGCGAGCTAAATTTTTTTCACACACCCCTCCTTCTTGCTGAAGCATAATTGAGTGTCCATCTCTGGGACCACAGACATAGCATTCATCTATAAATCCAGCTGGAAGGAAAGCTAGCTGGGGAGTAGGCATTCCCGATAAAGAGAAGGGAAGATCAAAGAAGATAGTGGAAAAAATCCACACTGCTCTTTCTAGCTTAACAAGGATGCAGGGTATTCACAGAGATGGGTAGAAATAGACCAGCAGCAGTGCCTCATGAGTTGGACCAGGAAAGAGCAATGATGTTCAGAGGAGAATCAGAGTAGAGAACAAACCTAGCAGAGGACCAACATGAGCCACAGGACCTGGTGTGTCTGCATCTCCAATAGGACAATAATAGGTGACAGTGGAGGTAAGGAACAAATTACTGAGAATGACCAAAGAGGACCTCCTTTTGAAAAACCCCAGGCTACATGGCTTCTGTGAGCTTTAAGTTAAAAGCCCTAATAATAGATCATGTCACTGAAAGCAAGCTCTTGTGATGGAAAAAGCATATGCATGAGGAGTGATTGAATCCCTTCATTCTTCTTCAGGTCAATGATCCAGCCTGTGCTATTAATGACTAGATGATAAGGGATGATGCACGAAGTTCTGTAATAAGGGCCACTTGGGCTGGCAATTGACCTAAGGTGAAGGAAAAATCCCTTTGGGCTAAAGCTTCATTTCAAATTGAGTCCTGAAAATAGGTGGGATTTCAATTAAAAAAAAAAAAAAAAACAACTGGAAATAAGCATAAGCAAAAACAGGGTGGCTAAAACATACCTTCTATATTCAGAAGTCAGCAAGAGTGCTGTGAGTCAGGCTCCAGGGCCTGGAAAAGGCAAGTGTCGAGGCATGCATCTCTTTGAAACACAGACTAAAGTTCTTGATTCAAAGCCAGAGAAACACTCAAAGACTCTCTTTGACTATCCACCAAACTATTAAATACAAAAAAATTCCTAAATATATTATCTTTTTTCAAATGGGAATTCATTGTCTCAGCTGATTTTCAAACTCAGCAAATATTTATTGTAAAAAAAAAAAGAATAATTGTTCAAATCTATTTCTATAGAGACTACTGCTGCTGGCTCATCCCTAAATGCCTGGCAGCCGCAAAAAGAGATACTGTTAACATTTAGTAGCTGCTGCGGTCACCTTGGTGTAATAAAGTGAACACAGACTTTAATGGCAGTTTAATTGGATTTACCATGGGGAAGATGTCACAGAGGAGATGGGATGCTTCTATATTTAGGAACCTGTATGATGACATGAATAAATAAAAAATGCACAGAAAATGAAACACTGCAAAGACCACAGCAGATACTTCTCTTCCTTTTCTCCTTGGAGTTTTAAGTGCATGTGGTATTTTTCTCCAGCAGTGCAAATATCTAAGTGCCTTTAATACTTATGGGAACTGAGTGTGCATATGAAGAGGAAGGTTACATGCTATGTTTTATATTTTATGAGCAGGCAACATATCTCCAGGAAAGATTTTTAATAGATTCTTTTTCTTGAATGAAAAGAGAAGACAATTTTAGCTCTACTACAGAAGAAAAAGAAAAAGTAAGCTCTCCCTCCCCAGAAGTTTGAAAGAGTAAATGGACTCTATATCCAAGAAGACCTGGAATCCATCATAGATACCATTTTCCCCTAGTGCTCCAGAGACTGAAATCTTAAAAGACCCAACCATGTTTATTTTTAATCTATTGCCCTATAAAAAGGCTAAAACCTTCTGTAGGAGAGCATGTGGAAGGAATAATTTGTGAGTCATTTCTATAGTTCCCACATAAAAAATATGGCTAGACACTCTGATCATCCCTACACCTGCTGTGGGAGCCAGAATCAGTTTCAAGCATCCAGGTGTGTTCTATAGGACTAAATTATCCCAGAACCCAAGTCCAGCAGGTGGCAGAACTCCGATTGGAAGATCCTGCTGAGTTGCTGCCTCCTGAGCATTTGGGGGCGGCACCTTGAATTCAGGAATGATGAATTAAGTATTTTACATGGGATTCTTCCAGGAAAGTTAGGCAGAACTGGAAACTGCCCACACATAACATGGAGGTTATTTCAGAACTCCTCAAAGGACTTTAAAGTTGAGAGAGTTCTCCACAGAATAATATGCTGAGAAAATCAAGGTTAGTAGCTTTTCAGTAAGCTCAGTGAGACTATGATGAGGCCCTAAGCTGATGTAGAGTGTTCTTTCTCTAGGTGGGATCTGTAAACACCTACACAAAATTTGGGGGCAGGGAAGGTTATAAATAATGCAATTTCATGGGCTTGATCTCAAATCTACTGAAGAAGAATTTCAGCATAAGATTGAGATGAATCTGTTTGAGAATCCACATCTGAACAGCTCCCACAGCCCCACATCCCCTATCCCTCAAAGGATTCTCGTGAAACACTCAGAGAGAAATCTGGAAATTTACAAAAAAAAAAGGAAAGAATAGTAAAGTGTAAAGATACTTTTTCTCAGATTTCACAATGACCTTTCCTTGTAAGAACTGAGGATGTACACTTTAATTGTTGTTGTTACTAAACTCACTTGCTAAATTGACCGGAAGTTGTGAGACTGAATATGCTCAATTTGGATTGATGATTCACTGACAACATTTTTAAAGGACTTAACGAAACTTCGGGCACTGCTCTAAAGTATTTCAAAGTGTTATCTCATTTAATTTCTGCAACCACCTTGTCTAGAAAGCTGTTGCTTTTATTACTCCCCAATTTACAGGTAAAAAATTAGATGAGATTTCCTCTGTCAGATCCTGCCCAATACAAATGTTGGTCAGAATGAAGACAAATCAGAGATCAGACAAAAGACTAATGTGTCTTGTCCAAACCATCTCTGCCTAACTGAGTAGAGAGATGAACAATATAAACTTTTAAAACTGAGATTAAAGAAAAGGAATTGGAGTTTTCTTTAAGTTCTAGAAACAAAGAAGCAAAGATAACAATTCCTTCCAGATCTAATAAAGATCTAACAACCCATGTCTCTGTTTTTCATTAATTTTTATGTATTTAGGAATGTGAGTTACTGTAAGGTGGTCAAGCGCTCTTTAGTTACTTGTTTCTATGTATAGAATAAAACACTGGAATGTTCCCATAAAACACATGACACCACTCTCCATGGATTTATTAAAAAGACCCCCAGAGAAGAGAGTTATAAAATCTGATCAAGTCAGCAGCAGTTCCAGCTGTGTAATTGATATCCATTATTTTCTATTGACTGCTGTGCAGAACTTCAATTTATGTGGCATAAACAGAATCCCCAATTCTTCTGCAAGGAGATGCCATGGGGTACAGCTGAAAATAAGGTTCATCAGCAAAATCATTTCATAAATTTCCAGAGACTTTCGAGAAAGCTCCTCAGAGAATAGTTCTCTATAAATGTACTTCTCCTTAAATCACTTTTATATTTCAAGTTATTGCAATTGTTCTACATGATTTTTTCCTATGTAAAACATATAACATAGGCAAAGTGAAAACTCCTAAAGGAACAAAGAACAGATAAGGAAAAAACAAAACAAAACAGAGATATTGGAAAATATCCAAGACTCTATTTTTCCTTTTTCTGTCCCTCACACATTCTTAAAAGAAATAAGATAGCTCTTCTCCAAAACAAAATAATCCAAATGTACTGTGTTTTATAACCAGTGTTGTCTCCATGATTATACAACTCCACATTGTATCTTAGAAGAGGAAGAATTAAATATTTCCCTGAAAACATTTTTAAGTTCTATGGCTAAGTTGCAGAAAACAAAAGCAGGGATCTTTGTATTAGATACACATCTTCTGGGAAGACTAACTACTTCTTTGTTGATTCATTTCAAAAGAAAGCCTCTGGGTATAACCCAAAGGTTTCTTCAAACCTTATTATTAGCTAATAATAGAGCTAATAAGAGCTGCTGTGAATTTTTCTTTGTTACCAAGATTAACCTTTTAGGACTTATAATCCTAGGAGTCCTCATATCCGCATTTCTAATGGTTTTATATTGAGAGTTTTATTAGGCAGAATGCGAGGAAGATATGTGGATTCTTCCTTTAAATTCTTCATGCTTTTAGTTTTCTTCTACAAGCATTTGTCTATTGTAATTTTAGTTTCCTTGGTGGGATGTTAGTGAAAATACTTTATGCAGTTTTTTGGAGGAAATATAGTGTGAAGCTAGCACAGAGTAAAATTTATGTAAAGTCATTTTTCAAGCTTTTTAACAGTAAACACTCCTGTTCACAATCATGATTTCTTCTAGAATAAAAACTGCTTCACAATGATTAGTTTCCTCAGCTTAATGTCTTCAATGGCATTGCCCTTTGGGAATGTACATAGTTTTAGTCACTGCCAAGCAGAAGGAATG